>BGPR01009877.1:29580-55344 GCA_013235015.1 Araneus ventricosus | reverse complement strand
TCTGGAACTATTTTCCTTTTAAGCATCTTTAACTCGCTACTCAAACGTCTATTATAAATATCCTTACTGTTTTCAATTACATAATATTGTTCGAAATTTCACTAAACCCTATAATCTGAAAGTACTCACCCTCACAAAACTGAGTCGGATCTCTCAATTCGATTTTAAATAATGCACTTTTAAGTGCAAGCTAAAGCAAGTGATAATTGTAGAAAACAAATAAAATTAATTTTAGCTATACTATTTCTAAAATAACCAAATAACCTAAAATAACCAATAAACTCAATCAAATCAAATCAATCGAACCAAGTCTCCTTTGAAGTCGGTACGGAAGAATTTCTGCGACCCAGCAGCGCCGGCCTTTGTAAAGCAGGCCATTCATGACTACTACACTAACATTCTAACCACTCCACGCTGAAACCTTCCAGAATTGGCGTAGCGTGGAAGGGAAGATTGAATATTAAGCGGGCCATTCTCAGTTGGTCCACTTTGGAATTTTTGGAACAAGGGCTAGAGGCATAACGAAAAATCTGCCTACATTGGGACTCGCGTCGAGGCTAGAAATGAAACTCGAAATGTCCCTTGTGGGGGAGGAATATGGGTGAGAACAATTCTGCGACTTTAAACTTTGTCTGAAAACAATCTTTGGAACATCCGTGAATGTTTTGCCTAATTTTTCGACGAAAATTAGTGGAATACAAAGCAGTTGTTGGAAAAAATGGCTTAACCTTTCTTTCTCGTGAATGCCCAGATTTAAATCCTTTCCAATTCCCATCACTCCACGCCATTTGGAATTCGTGAATGTAGAAATCAGAAGGGGAATAGATGCGTGGAAGGGGGAGACTTGGGATGTAGTCTAGAGAGACGTTCATTGAGAGGGTCGGAGAAATGGACAGATTTTCATGCCATAAAATTGACACGCGAATGGCTGGCCTACTGAGACCTATAACATAGCCGCCGAAACTATGGCATCTGAAATGGGAACCGAGTAGTTTTTTTAAACTTAGAATAAACATGTTTGGACTTGGTCAGTCACAGAAATCTAGTAGCTTCGATATAAAGTGAGAGTAAGAAATTTGCTTTTTCTCCAAGAATGTTAATGAAGTAGCACAATTTGTGAACGTTATTACTAGACATTTGAACTGGGAACCTGGCAGAATTTTTTTACCATTAAAAAACTTCCTTCGATTTTGGTACTAGCAGTAGCGAAACAATAAAGGATTCTGAACATATGAGCAGCGAACAGATGCAGCACCAAAAAAAAAAGAAAGAAAGAAACTATAAACACCAGCCATGTTACTAGTGTCTCATGTAGCATGATTTTGTGCCATTTATTACTACACTTATTGTTCTCTTGTAGATTCGCCAATCTGCTAACCTAACGAGGACTGGGAACGAAATGAAACCAAACAATTTGGAGAAAGATAGTTATATTTAAAAAGATATCCTTCATCTACACTCATTTGTTTTTTTATTATCAATCGTTTTTATGATTTGAAGCTAGACTCCTTTGGCGACCAGCTGGCTCCAAAGGAAAACAAATTATTTTCAAATTGAATTAAATTTCTTATGCATACAACCTGATATTCATGATTCCCTGAACAATGTATTTTTAACATCAAATTGGGATATTGCACATCTTGGAAAGCGAGTATCGCATCAGACGGCGTACTCTGAACGTTTACTTGAAGTTCTCCGAATGTTTGTTGCTGATACGACCTGCTTGTCATGATCGTGTCCGTCATGCTAAGTAGGACTGCATTATAGTTGGACTGAGGGTTCACAGGAATGTTATAGTTGGACCGAAAGTGCACAGATTAATGTTCTAGTTGGACTTGCGTTAGAACAGGTTTCTGTTAAGAAGAGCATGAATGGCAACAGGTGGAACACACGTGCTTCTCGGGGTTCGTTCGGCTAGATGTGATGGATGTGGAGAATTGGTTTGGAATGATGTCGCCTTCTTTTATTTGATTCCTACTTTTACGAGTTTCTACTTAGTGTACGATCCATGTTTTCGTAAGATCTATTGAAGCGATATGCCATGTGCTGTTAAGGACATATTGTCCCAAAGAATTCTTCATCACAGGTGTTTATACTAAAGTGTAGCATTATGGAGACCTCGGTTTGAGTGAATAGTTTTGAAGCTTCGTTTCCTCATCCTGTTGTTAAGCATGCTTTGGTAAGACTTTTTTCTCAACTGCAGTTGAAGCTTCCTTTTTCTCAATATGTTGTAACATTATTATAGTAACTATTACAGATAAAATAATATTTTTTTCCACAAGTATCACATTTTTATAGTAACTATACACATTTTGCATACACGTGTTTTAATGGTTTTTATAGATATTGATGTGTCGAATGTTTGTTCTACAGTAATGTCGTGCTTAATTGTTAATAAATAGTGTTTTTGTTGTCTAACTCAATCGTGTGCTCTTGTCTTTGGTGTACTAATCATTTATACGATCACAGTTCCATTTTATATTTTTTTCTTTTCAGCTATAGGGTTAGGCCCAACTTAATATTTTTAGTCACACCTTAACAAACTGCGTTGTTGTGAATGTGTATTTCATTAAATCATTGTTGCGTTTTCATCTGATGTATCCTTTTCTTTTGATTAATTCACTGAAAAAGATGCCCCTATAACAATCGCCCTTTCTGTTTCCAACCAACGCCATGTGGTATTGCAAAAACAGGTTTCTTCATACCTGGCCTATATTTAAAATTTGTAATCAACCTTTTGGGACATTCTATATCGAATATTCGATATTCAATTTCAAAATCAGTTTGATAATATACTTTTACATAAACGGAAATTAAATTTGCACTTTCTACTACATATCTTGTTTTCGAGGTATTCTTTGATAATATAAAAATCTATGTCTGTTTCCATGGCAAAGCGTATATAATTTGCCAGCAATCTTAAGGAAAGTAAAATCAACCGAACAAAATGGCAAATATAATTTTATTGTAATGATCGATATAATTTTTTTAACTGTAACATTTATTCTCAAATCGTTGAAGAGGATGATCGAGTTAGAAATACTTACCTAAGGACTTTCGAAGAGTTGCTGTTGATGTATTAGCGAATTGTTTATAATTAATAATTTATAAAGAAAATACAGATAATTTTTTTGATGCCACTGTCTATAATTTGTCTCTAGAAAAGCAAAGGACAGGAAATTTCAAAAAATTTTGTTTCTGTACTGATGTTTTTTAAATTCGAAGTAGTATTATCAGGATACCAGCTTTCATGAATTTTGCGTAATTCCTCAGAACTTTCCGCCTTTTAACACAGAGAACTTTGAATGACATTTAACTGATTTTCTTCTAATAATTGTAAAATTAATAAATAGATATTAGAATTCTTCCAAATATCTCCATTAAAGAGTAAATACCATAAACAATCGAAGGAAATTGCCAGTTGGTAGAACGTATGCTAATTAAGAAAATATTCATAATTTTGTAATGCTCATATAAAGCACACGTTAAAACAGCAATAATCGACGAGAAAGCTCCCGAAAACTTTATGCGGAGAGACTTTGAGTTGCTCTTTGTTTTCTTTCAAGTTTTTGGTATTCAAATAAGAACTAACATTTATAAGGGACAACATAACTTAATGCAACATCAAAGGGTGTTACAATTGAAATGGAGTAGATGCATGATGTATTTTGTATCTAACATCTTATTCGAACAGTTCATCTTAGGAATATTATTCATAATAGTTTTACTAAAGGAAAGAATTATATACAATTCATCATAGTATTCTTAATTATTAGTCTTTTTTCATTAATGAACAAAAGACGTGGAGCAATTGTGACAATTCCTGCAGGCCTCAATAAAACATTCGAAATGTTTCCAAAATTTAAATTTCATAAAACTAAAACCTTTTTTTCCAGTATCTGTACTTTATTCAGGTCCTGTTTTGTGCACTTAATGCTTTAATCTTTTTCATGGAGTATAATGGAACTCAAATTCGAGAAGCATTCAACAAAGAAAACGGAGTGAAGAAACTAAGTCAATCTAAATCTGTATACTTTTCTTGGTTTCTTCGAATTTTAGGTGGAATTTCCTTTTGCATTTTCGGTTCTATTTCGCCCCTTTTTATAAACTATTTCGTCTTACTTGTAGATACATAAAACTCCTTTTTAAGAATTTATACAAAGAAACAAATTTTTATTGCTAAGCAGAAAAAAATAAGAGATTTGCTCTCGATATATGGAAGAACAGAGAATCACATAACGTATATGGACAAAACACTTTAAATCCTCGCATTTCATAACATTATAATCCACTTTATCACAGTATACTGGAATGTATATAAAGCTGTATTTGATGAAAAGTTATCTCTAGAACACACTCTGATCCTGATGATTTTAGGGAGCTATTGCGTATTGTTCCAGCTTTGTCTGATGATTCATGGATGCCTAACAATTGAAAAAACACGTGAATCTAGGAACGCTATTCAAAATTTATCCTATCGTTATCCTACACAGAAGCAGGAATTGAAAATTCGGATTAAAAGATTTAATAAACCCAAGAGCAATTTAACGCTATGGAAAGTGTACACTCTGAACCGGTCATTAATAATTACGTCCCTAGGAACTTTATTAACTTATGGAACTTTTACTAGCTACCTTGGGGAAATAGAAACCGCTGAATATATTTTTATTGTTGTTAGAATAAATTTTGAAGTTAAAGTGCAGGAAAACGTTTGTTAATGTAAAGAAACTTATGACATTTGTTTATGCTTTTCACTAAGAGCTTTTCTCAAATCAATGAACAAGCAAGTTGGCTGAATTATCGTCCATGCCAGCCTACGAATTGCTTCGAATATATGATAAATTTTTATCTTATGTTATTTGCCATTATTTTAGCACCAAGAAAAGTACTTTCTTAGTACAATATAAATAAACAGAAATTTGGTTGCGATTTAAACCAATTCGGTAGAGGAGGTGAAGCAAAGTGAGAAAACGCGCTCTAATATTCTGAACATACCACGTGCTGTAAGGTTACAATACTGAGTTTATGAAACAGTAGTGTTGAAATTAAAACAATAAATAATGCAGAAAAAGTGTACAGATTTTTCTTTTTTTATTCCAAGATGGAAACGCCCCTTCTGCTATCCTGCAAATAAAACACGAAGTGAGTTTAGCTGCTGCTCTAAAATATGTCCATTGGAGAGTATTTGCTCATTTTAAAAACACACTGGGAGAGACGTACGACTCTGACTCATACATCCTTCTGCACCTTATCAAACACTTTTTCCAAAAGTCTCTTACGTATCTAAACTTGTCGCGCTCACTCCATTCACCTCGTATAGCTCTATCGCGAAACAGAGACGTACAACTCGTTACTCGAGTCGCTTTACTGACAGGAAAGGGCGATGCAATATCCGACAATGATCCATGTCGAAAAGAATTGTAGTTGTAAATTTATTATTCTTCCTTGAAATAGTATGTATGAAAAGATCCCTTCGAGAATTCAATTTATTAACTGAATATTTATCTGAAAAAGTTCACGGGAAAATTATTTCATCGTTTGTGCGCATTTTAACCTCATCTCATGAAGGACAACGTGAACAAAATTGTGTAGACTGCAGAAATGGAAAGACGTTTGTGGGTTTCAGCTGGGATGCATTTATTTCACAGCGACTCCACGTTTCCATTTCAAGGATATGGAAAGTAAAAACATCAATACCAAAAATATGTCTCTTAAATGTAACTGAGAATATCGCTCGTAAGATGTTGCTTTTTCTGACAGTCAGCTTCATTGCTCAAATGTAAACAACGGGTAAATGTGTACTTTTGCTTTTCTAAACGAACGATCTGAAACTATGTGAAAGTTTTAAATTTATATTATGTGCAATGTGGAAATTTTTATCCCGCTATACAATCAGTGGCGGCCCAAGGTCCGGGCAACTGCCCGTTTCGCGGATGTCAAGGGTGGCGCTAAAGAGGGACAGTGAATGAAAAAATGATTTAATAGACATGACAGACCCTGATAAACAACAACAAAGAATTAATACCCCTTCCCATTATCCTGAATAAACCATTAAGACGAGTGGCTCTGAGGATTTTTCTGACTCTGCTCTAGTATCTGCTTTTGCAGGCGAGAGAAGTTTTTCTCAACTTATAAAAATCTATTGGCGATCCAACCAGGGGCGAATAGCTGGTAGAGCAACAATGTCAACCGAACGTGCCTTGGAGTTTGTTTGACATTTAGAATACAGACATTATAGATTTTTTAAAAATACATTGGTTGTGGTGTGATGGGCGGGGCGCCGTGTTGTTGCCTAGTCCATTTGGTAAAGCCACCTAGGGCAGCCTCTGTATACAGTGGGTAAAAAATCTCTTCCATATGGAAGTCAAAGGTGAGATTAAATTAGCATAATTTCTAACATGTGCTTCATAACTACTGAAATATGCTGAATTTGAGTCTTTAAAATGAGTTTATAATAAATGTCTGTATTCACAAAACGCAGCAAGAGTTTTAGAAGATATTGTGAAACTACATGTAAAAAATGTTTCCGTACTCAAATAATATAAATATAAATTAAAAGGAAAAAAAGTATAAATAAGAAACAGAAGATTTCAAAAAAACCCGATAAAAACACACCTTGTAGCACTGGAAGTTACAATTATCATTTTAGCAAATATTCTTTAAATTTCTAAAAATTATTCTTAAAAAAATCAAAGAAGAAGACAACTTCATTCTAGATAACAACACTAAAATTTTAAACTTTCTCAAAGAAAATAAAATTTATAACATTAACACATTTGATTTTGAAAATCCTTTTACTAGCCTCCCACACAATAAACTTATTGATGTATGCTCAAATGTATATGATTTATACCTAAACACTGATTTAATTGATAAAAATAAATGGCTTGAAATATGCAGAGTTAATATATGTGAAAATTTTCTCTTTAATGGAGTTGACTACTATAAGCAGGTTTTTGGTATTCCCATGGGATGTAGTTTTCTACTGCATTAGCCAATATATTTCTTCACTCATATGAGAGAGACTTAATTAAGAATGAACTTATATCTGGTTTCCGTTACATTGATGACCTTTTAGTGTTTAATTATGATAATTTTAAATCCATTTATAACTGCTATCCAGAAGAGCTTAAATTAAACAAAACTAATAATGAAATAAACAAATGCAACTTTTTAGGTATGGAAATTGAAATATTTAATTCAGGAGTCTCTATTGGTATATTTGATAAAAGAAATGAATTTAAATTTAAGGCTATTACACTTTGTAATTTTCATACAAATCTTCATTATAAAATTTTTTAAAAAATTTATTTTTTCTCAAATTAATAGAATAAATAGCATTTGTAATAACCATTCAAATTTTGTTAAAGATTTAGATAATTTAAAGAACATTCTTATAGACAAAGGATTCCCAGATTCTTTCATTAATGTTAATAGTTTTTTTCAAATGAGTATAAAAAGTTTTTAATTTTTCCTTATTAATAGTTTATTTTAATTTAATTTGTCATAACTGTCTAAATATTAGCTTCTGATTAATTAGTTTGAATTTTTCTTCATAGATGGAGCTAGTTGTTCTAGCTTCCAGTACTTTTTATTCCCTCTGTCATCTCGCGTCTGACGTCTGCTGTTTTCATCATAATTTCGGCAGAGAGGGTAAATTATTTTACTCTCTCTCTTTTCTTTTGGATTTTTATTTAGAATTTTTGCCTCATGATTTTTCAAAATGTTTCTCGTTTTGTGGTTGGACAGAATTCAGGCCACAAAGGGTATACTTTTGATTTATAATCTTACCCTTGACAGAAAATTTGTCCCTTTTAGAACTCCTATAGCGAGTGGTCTTTGAAAAAGTTCGTCATTCGAGTTTTTATCCATTCCTTCCATTTTGAATAATCTCTTTTACATTCTAAATTCTATTTTATGTGTTTTAAATATTAATTGTTGTAATTTTTTGTTGATGCAATCACTTGATGCTGTTGCATTGAGCACGCAAAAAGGTGTATTGTTATCGTTTTTTGTTTAAATCTTTTGTTTCCTATTTATACTTTTTTTACCTTTTAATTTATATTTCTATTATTTGTTTCTGTATTATATTAGAAATGGTTGCATATGCGCCATTCTATGTAATACAAAGTGTTTTTAATTAAGTTTTAATTAATTTTTGACTAATTAATTTATAGTTAATATCTTTGTTAAATTTTGTTAATTATAACTGTTATTTCCGTACTCAATATGAAAATTAATCCTGAAGTCTTGTAGACCTGGCACGCAGTAAATGTTTGAAACTGGATGTACCTAAGCGCCCCGAAGGCATGATAGCAACAGTTATTTAATTTTAGGTTGTTGCTAATCGTCATAAAATGGAAGTTCCTAAAGCTATTCGTGAGTTAGTGATTCAGTTACGAAATGATGGCTGACCTATGAAAAAAAATTTGTGAAATCGATGATAAATCAAAGTCTAGGGTGCAATATATTACTGAAAGATACCGTAAGTTCAAACTTTTGGGAATAGAGATGGATCCGGGAGAACTCCTAAGCTAAACAGCTTGCATAATAGAAATATCCTGCGAAAGGTTCAAGTTAATCTACGAAGAAGTCTCAGCTGACTAAAAGACGAATTACAACATTGAAGTGACACCTCAATTGGCGAGAAATATCATTAAAAAGCTGGTTACAATGGACGTGCGGCCTGTAAGAAGCCTTGTATAAATTTCTGTAACAGAAAAAAGCGCCTGGAGTTTACAAAGAAGCATGTAACTCAGCCTTTATCTTTCTAAGAATCGGCCCTTTTTAGTGATGGATTAAAATTTAATATCTATGGGACAGACGGTCGAGATATGGTCTGGAGAAAACCAAATCAAGAGATGCCGATTAAGAATTTATACGGAACTAACACGCTTGCGGAGACGTCATGGTGTGGCAATGTATGAGCGCTGTTAATGTTGGCAATTTGTGGTTTATGGAAAGGAATATTTACATGCAACTTGATATACTAATTAAAACTTCTTAACCGGTGCAGAAAAATTGTCCCTTGAAACTAAATTTACCTACCAGTAGGACAACGATCCTAAACACACCTCCAAGATTTGTCAAAAAGGGTATCTATGTCATGTTAAACAGCAGATTCATAGCACGCCCCAGTCTCCGGATTTAAACACAATCGAACATTTATGGATAGTGAACTCAAAAAGTATGACATTAAGAACAAGCTTGAACTAAGAAGTGTCATTCAGGTAATTTAGAGCAATATTTTGCCTGAAACAAAAGAAAAATCGTGAAAGTCATGTCACATCCTTTGTGAGAAGTAATAAAGGATAAAGGAGAGCCTACCGATCATTAAATATAAATTGGTTAACTTGAAAAGAAACATTGAAAAACTATGTAAATATCGTATGGAAACTGTTTTTCTTTTTCTCCTCATTAGTCACATTTTTTGTTTCTTTAAGTTTATTATTTAATTATCTTGATATTTTTTCTTTATAATATTCATAAATAATATATGGAGTTGTGTTGAACCAATCTTTTAATTTTCATTTTTTCTCAAAGTTTTTTGTGTGACTAATTAAACTTTTATTTACGGTCATAGTTGCCTACGGAAACTTTTTTTACCCACTGCAGGCCAACAATTCGCAAATTTTTCGTTTGTTATACAGCAGTCTAATGTATAATTAAAGAAAATCTACGTATAAATATATGATGCTATTTTGAAAACTCAGTTTTGCCAATGTGCTTTTCTAACAACTGCTCAGTGATACTAAATAAATTTTCGCACTTACGCAATATATCCGACTTTCGACTTATGTAATTGTTTGAAACGTGAATTTTTATCCATCTCCATGGGGAAATTGAATACTTTGATTAAAAGCTTATAAGAATTAAATCTTTTTAAAACATAATTTTGAACACATCTTTTTGCTGAATAGCTAATAACCAGTTAGTAAAGAGAAAATGTTCTCGAAGTATTGTGAAGGCATAAATAACAGGTATTCATAATCTTGCTCATGTTGACTCCTTGCCATCTTCAATAAATATAGTGTACCGTCACACTAAATAAATCGCCATTGTAATATCAAAAATATATTTATTTGGCTATTAAGAAAATGAAGTCGTACAAAACAATTTGAAGAACTGAACTTTTTTTAGCTTGAAATATAAAATCGATCATAATCATTCACATTGCGTGCAGTCTGCGCCCCGAGAAATAAAACATCTCAAAATAATAATAAAGCCGTCTTATTATTTGAAAAATTTGAAAGCTCAATATTTGAAATATTAGAATAAAAACAATTTCTTTACAATTGAAATTATAAAAAAATGCTTTGGCTAATATGATATGTTTATATTCAAAAATTAGATTTTCCATGGTTACGTTTCCACCGAAAGATGATTGATATCAAACTGGTATTATACGGAAACAAACATTCATTTTGTAATTTTTATCTAAGACTTTAGGAAATCTCGTTAAGGCAAAACATTCCGCACAAGAAAAACTAAATATTTTTCATTTTATTGTTACAGAATAAGCAATTACTATATGTATTTAAATTTCAGAAAGGTGTGACAAAAACACCTGTGTAAACTTCCTGCAAGAATAACATATATAAAATTATTTTCATTATCATCTAATCAGAAATAGAGATATCAAGTGAAGCAGAAATGAAAGAGAAGAAAAATAAAAAAACTTCTGTTCTGAGAGAATTCAACTTCCTCTTTGTTTTATCTCAATCTTTTGGAATTAAACTAAATAAATATCTTAATAAAGGACAACGCAAGCTACAATAATTTAAAAAGAATACAAATTTCAATTGGAATAAGTGTGCAATATGTTTTGTTGTTATCATAATATTTGTTGAAATACTTGTGGTATCACTTTTAGTCCCTACAGAAGAAAGGAATCAGTATTCACAAGTAATGATGATATTTATTATTTTCTTGATGTTCTTATCATTAAACAAAAAGCACTCAACAATATTGAGAATGACAAAAGACCTAAATCAGACTTTCAGAATGTTTACAGCAATTAGCTTTCATAAAAAAAATAACTTGTATTTCAAGTGCCTTGCTCAGGTTTTGTTTGGTATTATTATTATCGTAATATGCTTCACAGTGTAGAGTGATACAGAAACGAAAGTGGAGTCGATCAGCTTAACTGTGTCTTCCGTTCTTGGGCTCTTCGAATTTTTCACAAATTATCTCTTATTTCTTTTCCAGTTCTATTCCGAATATCTTTTTAAACTAATACTGTCTGTGTTGTAGCCACAAAACAATCCTTTACAAGATTTTGCTTACACAAATTAATGTTCACTGTTCATCAAAAAAAATTATGGATTTGCTGTCAATATATAGGAGAATAGAAAATCATGTGGCATACATGGACGAAATCTTTAATACTTTAACCTGCATTGCTACAGTATTCTGGTTTATATACGAAGCTGCATTTTAGAAAATTCTTTCTCGTGAGAATTACCTGAATCTTACTATTTTAGGGATTTTTAGTTTATTATTTAAACTTATGCTAATGATTCATGGTTGTGTAACACATGAAATAGAAGCCGAAGCTAAAAGCACAGTTCCGAGATTGCGTTATCGATATTCTACGCAACAGAAGGAACTAACCATCTTATTGAAGAAAAGATTTTAAGCGCAAGAACAGCTTAAGGTTGTGGAAAATTTACATTTGAAGTAGGCCGCTAATTATTGCTTCTATAGGGATTTTGTTAATGTATGGAATTTTACTAGCTACTTTGGGGAAATAACAAACAATGAATAGATTGTAATTATTAATTGAATAAATCTTTAAGATAAATTATCTGCACTTGTTGAAAAGCATTTGTAAGTGTAAAGAAACATAGATCATTTATTGGAGTAAATTCTCACATCGACGATCAAGCAAGATGTTAGACTTGCCATTCATATATATCTATTCATTGCAACGCTTATGTCCAAACAGTGCGACGCACATTACGTATCTCAATAGATAATTAGCTTAGTATCTTAAATGTATTTTTAATCTATTTGTGAACGAGCAAGAAGCTCATCGGAGTGAGAATTCAAGCTTGGAGATATTGAATATTTTTAATGTATATTTAAATACATTAGTGTGCTATTTTGTAGTTTATTTATTTTGAAAACAATGGAATTAACTTTTTAAGAAATACCTTTTTAAGGCGAAAAAATAGCGTAAAATCACTGCTTTCCCAAATTGGACCAACAATTCCTTTAAACATATTTAATGTAAAAATATTTTTTGATTCTCAAACTCATACCAGATTACGATGTATGAACCCAAATGTCACATTTTATGCACTGTATCAGTTCTTCTTTCTTCGTTTCCTCTTATGTGATACAAAACTGCCAGCATTTAGTTATTTTCTTTTTGGAAAAAACATTTGACGTTTTTAATATCCCTCTACAGTTTTTTCTCTCCTTGAGTGGTTCCACTTCTAATTTATTAGGAATACTATCGATTGCAACTGCTTTTCTGATTGTTCCTTTAGTTCAAGAAAATATATGATTCGTTTAAATAGTCCAATTTAGGCTGCAGTTTGGGTTCCAATCTGAGCAAGAACAAAAAAAATTACCCTCATCTTATCTTAAAACTAATTTAATAAAATTAATACAGTAAATTGTAGCCAAACAAGCTTAATCTCTGATGATATAATAATATATTTTGCTGCTTACTTTAAAATAACCTAAGGACTATCTTCTTATCTTTTGTTATCGTCAATTACATCTTATAAAGATGTAATTGACGATATCTAAAACTAAACACTTGATCTGTAACTGCAATCGCGTGGACTTTCGCAAAAAATTGTTTCCATAAATCACATTTACATCGCTATAGACTTAGAAAATATCTTATGTGTATTATAGTAAACTAGAAAATCACCCGTCATGGTATGATGGGTGCAAATTGCCTCTTCATCGAGAGATTTCTCGTCAAATTTGACGTGTTGAAATGATGCGAGATAAATGTTTAACATTGATTGAAAACAAATAAAATAAACGTATATTTTATGACAGGAAATATTTTTTTTTACATATCCTTTACATATTTCTTAATTCAAAAAACCTCTTGGTAAACAACATTCCGTGTGAAGTATTTTTCGTTGTTTAACGTTTTTCCCTGTACTTCAGATGTCTTTATGTAAATTTTAACTTTGCCAAAAATTATTATCAAATTATATCATCACAATTGCAATAAATATTCAGATGCATCGTGGAGTCCAAACTATATCACGCGCATGATATACCACTGACGTGATTTACTACTTTCTATTAAGAAACGGAAATTAATTTGAAATATATGATTAATATAATTTCAAATTTCTCGTAAACTATTGAACATAGCGAGATAAATTTTATATCAATCGATAGCAAATTTTATTTCACTATTTTAGAGCTATAAAATGTTTTAATTAGAACGACAATTACTTTTTAAATTTGAAATTGCTGAAATTTAGGTGCTCTTACAATGAAATAATGTTGTTTAACGTCTCGCAGTGCTAAGGCGCGAATTTTATTGTTGGTGACGTCAGAGCGTTACTGGACCAGTGAGAGACAGATCTGGGCTATTATATTAGAATTAAGTAATTAAATATTGTACTATAAAGAATGAAAAAGAAAGAAAAATTGTGATTATTTTTTCCTTACCAAAAGATATCATCCACTTATATTCATTTATGATAGTTGGCATCAATAGTATATATTTAATTAGTACTCACGATGTTTATGGTTCATAGTATTATACCTTCGGGTAGTTAATAATAATGACTATGATTATTTTTCGATTTCTTCGAAACGTATTTAGCCACATGAAAGTAATTATCTTTGAAGATACTTTGATCTGATTGAACTTAAACTATCATTGGTTTGATTCGGATGACTCCAGTGAACCACTGCTCTACCCTCATGGGTTTCCAATCATACAAGTTCACTGCGTAAAATATGTTTTTGGTGACAGAAGAGAGTCCCTTAGGTATGCGTGAAACAAGGTCATTAACAAAATATATCGCAAGAGGGCATATTGTGAGGTCTCCCCTTCCTCGTTCCCACGGCAACAGGGCCACACAGGAGACCCCCGAAGCGGCGAGAAGGAAAATAAGTCCATAAAACTGGTCGTGAAAACGGCCCTGTCTTACGCAAACCCAGAGGGGTTCAGGGGAGAATGTTCTCTGTATCGTATGCATGGACCCCAAAAGTGGAGCCGACAGAGACGGGCAGTTAAGAAATGACCGCTTCCAATGATAGTCTGGAGGGAAGGCACACGACAGCGGTTGGATGGTTTGTTCAGCTGGTTGACAAATCACTGAGAATTACTCCTTCGGCCACTCCCCTGGGCTCTGAGGGGTAGGTGTTTAAGAAAGGAAGACGATCAGAGAAGAGGGAAACGATAGCTAAAAAGTAAACAACGGGGTGCTACTCCGTGGTGTTGGTTTGCGGAATCTGAACTCTGATGAAACGGGCGTTTTATTGACCCCGTGCCTGTAGCCAAATGCTTGGCTGGACGAGCTCCTTTGGAGAGCAGTCGAATTGAAGCTTAATGATCGCTTTAATTTACCGGGCGTTTGCATAACCTCGATGCCAAATACCAATCCCGGTATCTCTTACTCATCTTGAGTAACCCTTTAGCCAGAGCTTGGCTATCATAATCCCTGTGGTGGATTACTGCAATGGATTGAGAGATCCGATAACCTCGATTTTCATCTACCGATCCTCGGTGTCTACATAACTCGCCCTGAGTTGTTACAATTTGATGAACTCTCATAGTTCCTGAACTCATTATCAGTTGCATCACGAATAAACTCACCTTGGTAATTTTGACTAAGTTAAGTTACGCTCATTATTGACTCTCGCGATACATATCCAGGACTTGTTACTCTTTGTTCTTGAATGCACAAATCATTTGTAATTTTGACCTGTAAATAGGCCATTAATCAAGGTAACACTTATACCAAATATAAAGAAGATTTGTTCATAACAAATAAAAAATTGGAATTATATACATAACAAATATATAGAGTAATATAAGATAAGTATGCTTATGAAATGTCTATGCATTTTCTCTTTATGTCTAGGGTATCAAAGTACTCTACGTTCAATACAAGTACATGCTGAATTCGGATATCCTCCGACATCAACCATAATCAAGATAAGCGCTTTCACAAATTGTAAAGATTATAACATTAAAAATTTCTTGCACAAGAACACTTCTGTTAGATATAATCAGAAAAAGAGTTTCTTGATGGGAAACTGAAATCCATTCACAGACATTGTCATTCAATACAAACATTTCTAGACATCCGTAAACATATCAAGAGTTTTTCTATTATCACCATCTGAAGTTTCTACGGACATGTAGTTGAATCAATATGACAACGCTTCCCCGAAAGAAAGGAGCGGGGCATCTAATTATATCATCAGAAGCTACATTGTAAGCGGGTTAAGTATCTTTTCCCAAAGTACCTATCAAAATTCCATATGTCAGCAGAGTGCCGATGCTAACGATAACGAGTGACCTGTCCACTGTGTAAATCCTCCATAATGTCAAACTGCATCCCCGACTCATCTGCAATTCGCACATTATTTTGAGATCAGGATAAGCAGGGAACCGGTATGGCAAAGAATGAACAAAACGTCCGACTTCTTGAGCTGCTTCATTTGTGACGGATGCTACAATGCTTATAAAGAGGAAATATGATATATACAAAATTAAAGAACATATTAAAGAAATAAAATATTCGGGTGATCCATTAGTATGAAATACCATTTTGTAACCATTTGAAAATGTTCCCATCAAAGCTATAAGAATTGTGGTAAAGGCGGAAAAAGAAAATTCATTTTCTAAGCGAATCATTCTCTTCAAACTTATATCATAAATGTGAAGCAATATCTTTATCTCTTCAATAAAGCATTGATCTTTAAACTGGCGAAACAGGTGATGAAAACTAAATCGAATTGATAGACACATAACACTATAATAGATGACGAAAAATGTTGTGATGATTGTCACCATGAAATAGAAAATGAGTTCGAAAACCTTAAAAATCAAAATGCAATAGGAAGGTTGAAGCTCCAAAATAGCCAGAAAAAACTTTCTGCAAATTTTATCTTTCTGTACATTTAACACAATCTTTTCTTGTATGCTAACCACAGTTGTGAAAATGACTAATAGAAACATGTTAACAATGAAGTAAGAGATAAATAAGTATTTTATTCTTGAAAATGAAGGTTCTTCAAACTTTTCAAATTCTTGTTTCAATTCTTCCGTCGTGTGTAAGATAATTCCTCTTTTCCTGTACATTGACAGATAAAGTACAATGATTAATAATATGAGAAAAAAGCGAGTCAGTTCGTTTTTCCTGTCTGGTAATAGTATTATCCACATTATTTGCAAAAATATCCTTCCGTAGAAAATACCGGGGACAAAATATTTAAGAATAATCCACAAGAATTGAACCAGTTTTGGATTCATTTTTTACCGAATTATACCAAACAAAGCAGTTTCTGTTATTGTCTTCCTTATTTATTGCTTTTTAATAAATTATCCTAACTTCATAATTCAAAGAAATATGGAAATCATTTATTTTATTGCTTGTCTCTTCAAGTATTGCTCAATTTTATAAGCTTTACTATGCAACTTTTCATATACTTGCATAAATCTTAATTTATTATGCAATATATTTTTGTATGACATATATTCTTACCGTTAAGAGTCAATATTACCGACTCTTTTTACTTGCATATACATTATGTTAGAATTTTCAAAAAGTAGACCTTTTTAAATAATTTTCATTGCCTGTAATTCGTTTTTTGCATTTCGGTCTTATACAAAATACTGTTTTTTCCATAATGCCTCCTCCTGTTCAGTGATATTTTCTGAAAAAAAACCACATTTCTTTTTATCTGATTAGATTATTAGTTATTTATGAAATAAATTTAAGTGCTTTTTCGTTGCAAACACATTTCCACACTAGAATTTAACGATATCTATTCTTTCTTCTTTTATACTTGTGAATCATTATTAAAGTTTCGATTTATTTTGAAAAATGCTAAATTATTTATCATGCTTTTATGCTAAAGATATCATGTTCTCAATAGAATATTACTTTTTAAATTGCGAAAATGAAACTTTAATGGCTGTTTGTTGTTAACAAGTCCTCCATACTTAAATTCAACGATATCAACTCTTTTGGCTTTTTATACTTGAGAATCATTAATAGAGTTTCATTTTGCTTCGAAATACTAATGATATCAGGAATTGAAAATTTGAAATGAGATTACTCCCATAAAGAAAGAAAGAATTTTTCACACGCAATTCAAAATAAAGTACTAGTCATTTTATTTCCCATATCAATATGTTAGCAGCAAATGATATTTTTCCGAGTTCAAAGTGTTGACAATAGCCGCATTTTAATGTCTCTTTTGGTAGCATTCTTTTATAAAAAATAAGTTGGAAAAACATTTTAAATAATTAGATTGATTATTGGAAAGCGAACTGAATTTCCATCATTAACTAATAAATGATTTTCTACTCGATTTCTTTTTACGCACTTCTTTGTTTTATTCCCCAAATCAACTTTTAATCGAGGTCTATTTCTTTGACAGTAACAAATGAATTAGAATTACAGAAATTGTTCAAATTTTCTTACAGACATCCATGTTGATATTATTAAATGAGCTTAGTTTTTACAAGTTTAATCTGAAATGTGATTTATCTTCTTCTTTTAAGCTAACAATTGAGTTACAAATTTCGTTGAATCTTTTTAATCATATTATAAACATAGATATAGGTGTAAAATTGCCTATTTCCCATGTAATTTTCCCAGAGCACTTTTAACACGATATAATATCTGGACAAGCAGTGAATTTACGTTAGCGTTATCAATTGCCAGGTGGTAGTAATATTTCTGAAAAAATGAAACAATTCAAATTTTTTTAAAATTTACTGGCCCTCTTGAAACATTTTGCCTAGTCACAAGATAGTTTCTAGAAATATTTTACATAAGAATGTATATTCTAAACATGGCATTGGTAATAAATGAAGACAAAAATAATCACGGACATTTAGCCAACAGCCATTCAGATAACAGAACATCTATCTGACACCTTCTTCAGAATTTGTGGTACAAAGCTGGCTTGTAAATTTATGCATATTTCTTCTACAGGTAAAAATTTCCCGTATATACGAATATCCCATTATTAACCTGATGTTATTAAAGTTTAAAGATAATTAGAATCATTATTAGCAGATTAATTGTTATAGGATTAATTATAAAAATATTATTTATATATTCTCTCTTGTATTTCAGTTCCATTTTAACTATTTTAGTATCTGAATGTAATCTATATATTTAAAATAATTCGGTAAAAACCTTCACCGAGTCCGCCAGCCTCAACCATTCGAACTACTTCGACTTTAAGGTTATGACGTCTAAATATGTCATGAAGGGTCGCCTGCCCCCACCCCTCCATTTTCGAACAAAATCGAAAAAAACATTTCTCCAAGATACATTCTCTATATGTTTCTTCGATTTCTCAAACAGTCGCGTTTGGACAATCCTGAATGAATCAGGTAGATACTCATCCATACCGATCCACAACTGTGCAGGGATTGCTGCCAAGAGATGCTGAGAGACGTAACACGTGGTGGAACTTTGTGATGAATAACTTAGAGGACTAACCAACATTCCTGACAGACATAATATGGACGGATGAGGCATGTTTTTCGCGCAGCGGAATGTTTAATAGACAGAACGTTCATACCTGTTCGCTGGAAAATCCTAGATATGCTGTCGAAGTTCGACATCAACTTCGTTGGACGATTAATGTTTGAAATCAATTTTTAATGACAGGCTCATTGGACCAATATTTTACGAGGGAACGTTAAAAGGACAGCGGTACCTGGAGCTTCTGTAGGATGTAATAACCGACATTGTTCAGAATCTACAGTTACACCAACTCTGAAAAGTGTGGTTCCAACATGACGGTGTCCCTCCGAATAAGGTTTGAAACGTTAAGCAGTACCTAATGGAGACATTCCAGAATCAAGTAATGCGATATGGTGGTTTTGTAGAGTGGCCCCCGCGCTCACCTGACCCATTGGACTTCTTATGGGAGCACATAAAAGGACAGGTATATGCGACCGCTCCGCCAACATTGCAGGATCTTCGACGACGCATCACTGTCTCTGCAACACCTGCCATGTTGCACAATGTGCAACGAGAAATCCAGTCCAGAGTGCAAATGTGTATAGTGGTTAACGGAGAGCATTTTCAGCAATATAAATAAATGATCCAGAAGACAGGGACGTTTCTCAGTTTCTTTCTTCCATTCCATGACAATTTTCGAAATCGTGACCAAAAAATGTTCATTTTTTGAAATCTCTTTTGAGTATTAATGTGCGCAAGGTATCTTTTCGTACTAAATTGAGAGTGCTCTACAAATTTTTAATTGACTTTTTCTCGTATCTTTCACCATTTACGAGATAGGACAGCTTATTCCAAAATTTGCCGATAGATGACGTTGTAAGTTGTCTCATCGAGTAGCGCATAGTCTTTTTAATATACCTAGACACCAACTTTCTGGCCTAAGCTATCACCGTTTAGAAGTTAAGGGGGGTATAACGGATATAAGTGATAATCCTGTATGTAGATCCGAATAGTTCCACGACAATAGCGAGTCAAAAATATTGTAAAATACCTATTGTAGGAGATGAAAACTGCTTATTTAGGGTGATATAATTCTCTATTTATGCATCTGAAGACTTTCATGCCGATATTTGTGAGAAAGTTATACAAAACATTACAACTAAATGAGGTTTATTCAAAGATTTTACAATTTTAAAGGAATCTGTTGTCTATAAAGAATACGAAATCTACTATGGTTTTAGGGTCTGTTCCACTAATCTTCATGCAGTGTTTAAAACTGAAGAAAGTCGTGGCTGAAAGCCTCGAAGGAGCGAGGTGATAGGAGCAGTGCTCAGCAAAGTGGTTGTTGGCCGCGAACTCGCCCGGAGTGCGGTGAGAGTGGCTAGTTTTATTTATTATTTATATTTTCTCTAGGCAAAAGTGGTTTACTTCTATTTTGGTTCTCGATCTACTCTGGAGCCTCTCGTGAATGTTTCAGTACACGAAGTGCAACAAGTTATTTAGAGTTATTACACCAAATCGTGTTGAGAGTTAAATTTCTTGCTGACATATGGAATTTGCGAGTTGCATTCAAAAGGAGGAAATAGATTTACATCTAAGAGTCACAGAAAGTATATTCCGCCTATCAGTTAAGTCCAGAAATTTCTGCAAATTGCCACGGATCCTTAACGAAGGGCAATTATAAATTTGTGTGATACATCTTAACGATGCCAATTAGTGGAATTTCAGCTTGTGAGAGTTCCGTTTATTTTACAGAAGTTTTGCTTGGTTCGGTACTTATTTGTTTGTGTGTATCTTTTATTAACGGAAGTATTGTTTGATTGAGTGATACACTAGTCATTGCCAGTCTTAAAAATTTATTTAGAACATAAAGACATTTTATGGTGTTTCAAGGTACATTGTGAAATTCCTTCTTGACAAAGAAATGGGTGAATTTTCTAGGTTATATAAAGATCACACAGTTTTGCTAGTAACTTTTAGGAATGTTTGGAACCTTACTAAGAACACTAAGTGAATATTTGTTTATAAAGAAACAGAAGGATTTAATGAAACTGGGAGTTTAATCTTATTATTTTTTACTTTTTAATTTTTAAGATATTTCATAACTCATTATTTTAAATGCAGTAGAACCCCGCTAATCCAAACTAATTGGGACCGGTGCCTGTTCGGATTACAAAAAATTCGGATTATCCTAAATTCCGATAAAAATAGAAAAGAAAAAGATGTGTGCTAAAAAACATGTAAGCTATAAGTACTCAGTACTACTATCTCTTGAATTCTTTTATTCAAAAGCAATAGAAAGAGAATATGTCTTGCCTTTTCATTAGAATAATGGATGAGCTCCGGTATGAAGTGATCTTATCTTACGGCGAATTGCATTAGTTTCTTCAAAGTGTACGAAATTATGCATGCTGAAAAATTACTTTCTTGTTTTTATGATACATATTTAAATCTTTTCAGGTAATATTTTCAATTACATATAATTTTCGAAAATAAAATTGGTTCGTATTAACCGGAATTTCGGATTAGCGGGATTCTACTGTATCTCTCTATATAAAACGCTATCATACATGGCACAGGAAAAAAGCTGAATTTCTCTTTAAATGATGACAACAATCTGTTAGCTTACAAAACAAAACCGGTAGCTTCTTCCATGTTTATACTTCATAGTCATTGCCTTTTACTATATTCGTTCTGGTATAAAATAACCTTTTCTCGAAAAAAATTAAAATTAGTTTAAGAACAATTATTAACAATATATTTGTTAAAATATTATGAAACTTTGGATGGAATTATTCAAAAGAGATCAGTTAGAAATGAAGCGGATGGGTTTAAGCGATTCAGAGGAAGGTTAGATCAACGTCAAAATAGTTTGAGTCAGCGAAGATAAAATCGTGTCATTTCACAAATTGAGGTGAACATTATGGAGATTAGTATGGCGAACATTGTAATTTGGCTGCTCTTTTCTATTATTCTTACACCACTTGGCGCATTTTTTCTCAAAATTTCTTGGAGTGCTGAATCGCCAGTTTGGCTCTAGAAGCGTCAGGACAATCATAGTATGCATATAATCGAGGGCAGATGTTCCGACGGGATCAACTAGTTATGGAGATCAACTAGTTATACGGGATCAACCTAAATTCACAACCAGAGGTCACCTCTGATATAAAATCAGAATTTAATTAAAAAATCAAACAGTTAGGAAGATTTGACCCTACCAAAAAAACTTCACAACGCAAGATTGATATTGATACAGTTTTATTTATTTATTTATTACCCACTCACCCATAGGGTATGGAGCGTTTTAACGGACGGCGGGGAAGAGTAGAAATAAAAAGTGATACATTGCATAAACATAACATATTCAACAAAACACATAATACAAAAATAAAATAAAACACATAATACAAAAATAAAATAAAAAAACAAATAAAAATGAATGATAAAATATAATAATTACAATAAAATAACAAATGCACAATAAAAATTCAATACTCGAAAATAATAATATATGTAATACATTAAACAGACATATATTCATTCAATGTTAAATACAGTAGCTTCATATACGGAATATTCGTGTGGGGGGAACGAATAAACAACAACAACAAAATCCCTCGAAGGGTAACTAAACTGATATAAAAATGTTAATTTAAAACAGTTACATTTATATATATGTGCAATTTATTTTTTACGGCAATTTCCATGTTAATAACCGATTGAAGTATAGTTTGTGGTTGGGATCAAGTTTCTGGTGTAGTAAAGTTTATCGCCGATATGGCAACCCAAACAATCAAGATGGATGTTGTAGTACCAGTAATAGCTAGGGGCTTTGGTAGTTCAATTATATTTGAGAATAATTGTTTAATAATAGCTCTGCAAGTTATTTAAAGAAAAACAATTTTTAATATGATAATTTCAAATAATAAAGAGAATTATTTTAGAGCGAATTCTCAAAAGAATTGAAATTCATTTATTCCATTTTTCGTCGCTTTTGAGTACGCGAATTTGAATAAAATTTTGTTGTTTGTTTCTGTACGAGCTCTTTGTAGTCGTTTACTAAACTTTTATATAATTCGACTGATGTCGTTGCTTGGTTAGGTTAGAATTTTTTTTCATAGAATATATATTCATATAATATTGGTAGAATATTTCTATATTTCATAGAATATAAGTATATTTCTATATTTCATAGAATATAAGTATATTTCTATATTTCATAGAATATAAGTATATTTCTATATTTCATAGAATATAAGTATATTTCTATATTTCATAGAATATTGATTGTACTGGTTCAGTTTGTGTTATGGCGTTCCTTTCTTACTGTCCATGTTCAATTTCATGGTGTAAGACAAGGATTTGAGGATTTATATTCGCATCATTTGCAGGAATGAAAAAATTAATTCTACTTTCTATTTCACATTTTGTCACAGAATTTACAACCAAAATCATGAGAACATCCTTTGTATTGGAAGTGTTATCATTCTGAAATGAACAGCAGGAAATGAACCTCATTTCAATGTCAATTATGTTTCATGGTCAATCCCGAAATTCGAAACTTTTTCAACTACCGATAATCACATTTTCTGTTCTTCATTAGCTAATGAAAGCTTATCAAATATCTTCTTTCATTTACATAAATCTAGCTATTAATTTTTAAATGCAACCGTTCACAAAGCAGTTTTTTGATAAAGAAAAATTTAGTTCATCGTCATTTTGACTTACCAAATTAATCGGTTTTGTAATGATCAATTCTTTTGTAAGCATGAATGATGAAAAATAATAGTTTAAACACCAATAAAATCAAGAATAATTGTAATGTATTTTCGGTATTATGGTTTGAGAAAATTTATCAACTATTATTAATAATTCTGATATTACTGATGACAATGATTAGGAAAATATATTTTTCATTAATAAACTGATGAAAAATAAGTATGTCTTTCCTTTACATAATTCTAGCTATTAATTTAAATAAAGGTCCTTAAAGAGTAGTTTGGAAGACAACAAAATGCTTGGTTCATTGTAATTTTAAAATTATTTTTTAACTTTATTTATTTTGAAGAAACTTTCCACCTCATTATAACATTGGCAGTGCATACCGTTCATCGTACTAACGGTCCCACCTTCATATCCGGATTCTTTTAATTCAAAAACATTTCACGTTTAAACATATTTGTGGGTATGTCTTTGTATTCATGAATAATTTTCCCATTTCATTATTACATTTTGGACATCTCACATTGTTCATATGATAAACTAGTTGTTTCTTTTTTTTAATTGTATGAAATGAATTTTTTGTTAAGAGAATATATTCAAATCAGATAAACTTCGCGTTGAAAGCAAATCACATCAAAATTCTACATATTTAAGCACTGAATTCTTTTTTTTCCTAAATGTCGCCTATTTACTGAAATATTTATATTTAATAACACTAATAATAGAATGTTTTCGATCGATTATATCGGCATTTATAGAGTTTCGATATGGATTTATGATATTGATTTTATGAAGTATGTTTGATTTAAGGCTACAATCTATTAGGGAATTACTTTTAAGTAATTGATTTGAAAAGAAAAATCTGCTCTTTTTGGAATTATTCATCTTTCATTAAACTACTAATATCATATTGAGAGGTAACACTTCATTAACTGAATTTTGCAGCTTCTGATATTCTATAGGTGTAGTATCTTAAAGAGTCTATAATTTCGATGCTGCAATGAAACTTTTTACCTAACCAATGAAATACATTTCAAATACGAGAAAATATCCTTAGAGCTATGGACATTCCGAGATCTTTCAAATTTGCTTTAATAATTAAAGTACAAACTTTTCATAGGTTGCTGCAATTCGTATGTAGCTATATATGGCAATTCTGACATTTTTGTTTTTTATCAATAGTTGAATAGCTATCAGTCAAAATCAAAATAAATATCGACACTTTTTTTACAATCAATTTTATTTTTTACCAAGTGCAGTAATATAATTTCAAAATTTTTTATAAAAATAACAATGTATTCAGAGGTTGCTTTTTCTATAGTAATAATAAAGTTAATAAGTTCTAAGGAGACAATTAATGGCAAAATACATGAGATCCATAGATTAAGCTGTTCTTTCGGTGAAAATCCATCTTAGTAAATCTTTGATGCAGTGGAATAATGATTAATCAACGTATAATAATGTAACAATGTTTTAAACGTATGTTATCCAAAATATGTAATAAATATTAAATAAAGTTCCTAGGGATGAATAATTAGTAACCTGTTTAAAATGATTTTCCGATGTCAAAGCTGTTATTCAAATCCTTCTTTAATAAAAGTTTGATGCATGGAATATTCGATAATAGCAACAGCAGCATAATAACAACATATGGTTACTGTTTCCCAAGGTAGCAGCAAACATTCCATAAGTTAAAAGTTCCTAAGAAGGCAATAATTAGTGACCTATTTAAATGTAGATTTTCCATAGACTTAAGCTGTTCTCAAAATCTTTTAAAGTAAAATTTCAGTTCTTCTGATGCGTAGAATATCTATAAGGCAAATTCAGTTAAGCTTCTAACTGTCATAGCTATTTCTGTTGGTTTCACACCATGAATCATTAAAATAAGTTGAAGTAATAAACCAAAACTCCTAATATTATCAGGTTCAAAACATGCCTGGAGACAATGCTTTCTAAATAAACTTTTGTATATAGCCAGAATACTGTAATCTTATTTGCTTACAGTATGAAGAAAGACAGAAATGAAAAATTGTCATCCATATATCCATTTGATTCTCTTTTTGCATACATTGAGCAGCATATTCATAATTTTTCTGATGAACAGTAGTATTTATTTGCTTCGGTAAATTCTTGTAAAATATTATTATACATCGACAACACAGACAGTAATAGTTTAAAAGAGGAGCGAGAAGTGAAGCAAATAAGATAGTCAAGAAAAAATTCGAAGAGTCCAAAACAGTAGACAGTGTGACTTGACTGAAATTCATCACAGTTTTGTAAATTGCATTTTTGTCATCATGCTCTAAGAAACAAGAGTGTGACATAAAATATGCATATTAAGGCCTGATAAAGTAAAGATATTTGAAATACCAGTTTTTACTTTTATGAAGAGGAT
>BGPR01009877.1:0-19278 GCA_013235015.1 Araneus ventricosus | reverse complement strand
TGGAAGAAATAAGTGAGCAAAAGGAAATTGAAACCCCTACCGGAAGATCTGCAAAGATAACTGGAATTGTAGAAATAAGTGAGCAAATGGAATTTGGAACCCCTATCAGAAGATCTGCAAGGGTAGCTAAAATTGAAAAAATAAGTGAACAAAAAGATTCTGAAACTCCTACCAGAAGATCTATAAGGATGGCTCGACTGGAAGAAATAAGTGAGAAAAAGGAGATTGGGACTCCTTCCGGAAAATCCGCAAGTGTAGCTGGACTGGAAGAAACATGTGAGAAGAAGGAGATTGGGACTCCTACCAGAAGATCTGCGAGGATAACTGGAATTGCAGAAATAAGTGAGCAAATGGAAATTGGAACAACTAACAGAAGGTCTGCAAGGTTAACTGAAATAGAAGAGATAAGTGAACAAAAAGAGCCTGGAACTCCAATCAGAAGACCTGCAAGAATAGCTGGAATGGAAGAAATAAGTGAGCAGAAGGAAATTGGAACCCCTACCAGAAGATCTGCAAGAATAACTGAAATTGAAAAGATAAATGAACAGAAAGATCGTGGAACTCCTACCAGAAAATCCGCAAGGGTAGCTGGAATGGAGGAAATAAATGAGGAAAAGGAAATTGAAACCCCTACCAGAAGATCTGCAAGGATAGCTGAATTAGAAAAAATAAGTGAACAAAAAGAGACTGGAGCTCCATGCAGAAGATCTGTAAGGAGCGCTGAAATTGAAAAGATAAGTGAGCAAAAGGAGCCTGGAACTTCTACCAGAAAATCCCCAAGGGTCTCTGGAATGGAGGAAAAAATTAATTAAGCAAATGGAAATTGGAACCCCTACCAGAAGATCTGCAAGGATAACTGAAGTAGAAAAGATAGGTGAACAAAAAGAGCCTGGAACTCCAACCAGAAGACCAGCAAGAATACCTGGAATGGAAGAAACAAGTGAGGAAAAGGAAATTGAAACCCCTACCATAAGACCTGCAATGATAGCAAGCAGGAATGGAAAAAATAACTGATGAGGAGTAACTATTTGCTTAATTACAACTTTCCAGAATTGACCGGAAATAGCCACTGGTGTCAAGAGGGAATGCCAATAAAAATCATTTACAATAGGAAAACAATTACATGCCTCTTGAAATTACTGGTCGATTCTGACTTCTTTCATTCCTTATTATCTCTTAAATTGTTTATTTCATTAAAAAAAGCTGCATTAGAATTGAAGCTTCCGAGTCTGGTGAGAAAGGAAAATGCTAAGTGTGGTATTAAAGGACTAATAGAAGTTCGATTATTCTGCTATTACTGACATGGTAAGAAATTATTATTATGGTAAAATGTAATAATTTTTTTATTGCTGTCTGGGTTGTTTTACTTTGATTTTGTTATATTTCTTAGCTACTTCTCCCTGTTCCGTTTTTCTTTCTTTGTAGGTTTTTCTGCTAAATTTGGCACTGTTTAAAAAATTTGCAGTTTTCAGAAATTATTATTATTATAAGGAAAAATTGCTCAAAATATTTTCTTGCTGCCATTTGTATGGCTTCAGTTAGATTTGTTGTATTTCACGGCTGCTTTTTCTTGTTCCAATTTTTGTTTTTCTGCTAATTTTGAGACCATAAGAAAAATTTTGTTGAGAAATCAGCATCTTAAGAAGAGGGAAAACGGCACAAATATTAGTTTTATTATTGTCTGCCATGTTTTTACTTTTATTAGGATGCATTGCTTATATTTTGCTGCCTTTAATTATGTCAAATAATATTTTTAAAGTTTCTGAGATTAGAGAAGAAATGCTTCATTCAAAAGCAATTGTGAGAATTCTTTTCAAAATAAAATTGATGTTAAAAAGCATTTGTGTTGACTATACTTTTAGAAACCACTAAAACCGATCTAATAAATATACATCATTACATTGAATATCTGATAGGTGTCAATATGATGTGTTTTAAGGCTGAAAGCTAATTAAATATGCAACTTCCGTTTTACGCCAAAATGGCAATTTATATAACGACCAAACAATGCATTCGAGCAGTTCTGATTAGGTCGCCAAATAGTCGTAAATTTGTGAGAAACGCATGGGGCAAATTAAACTAAATTTCAACCTTGTCGAGGAGTGAAGAATTGTATAAGTTTAATTATTTTCGGTTGAAATCTAGAAGTTGGTACACACTCTTAAAATGGTGCCAACTCGCCAAAGCTAATACAGGTAATACCTGCATATAGCTTTGGCGACTTGGCTCCAATGATATGCAGGGGTCAACGTCTTACTTTGGCGATTTGGCAGCGTTTTAAGAGTGTGTACCAACTTCTAGATTTCAACCTTATTTTCTTCAGAAAATAAAATTTGGTTAAAATTTAGTTTACATGCATATGGCCCTTTAGTTTGTCGTCAATGTGGCAGCCAGATTTGGTGACAACACCGTAACAACTTCAAAGAACTGTTGGTTCGGCAATGGGTAGCGATTTTCGCGATAAACTCGAGGGTCACAGTAAAATATATTTGAACCTAAAATTTTCGTACTCATGGTAAGAAATTCCAAAATCTGTAGTAAGAACGGATCAATTAATGTTCAGGTTGCACATAAAATGAGCTTTATCAATTTAATTTTTAGAATCCATTGTATATTTTGTAAGGGAGAAAATATGACGTCACAACATAGTTTAAGACGATGTGCAGTTTCATGTTAGATGTGATATGTAATAACAGTTTTCGGTTGAAATCTAGAATTTGGTACACATTCTCAAAATGGCGACTTAGCGCCAATGAAGTGCAGCTATTAAGTTATTGCTTTCATGACTTGGCGACGTCTTAAGAGTGTGTACCAAATTCTAGATTTCAACACTCTTTTCATATAATTCTGACGTACGTGAATTTCAGGGTTCAGAGTTAAAATGATACAATTCCATGTTTTGCTTGTTTTGCACTAACACTGCCATGATAATTTAGAAATGTTATATCTTCTGTGTAATAGCGACTGAAGTTCAAAGTTCCATTTTTATCCAGCAGGGAGAAAGAACAATTAGAAGTCCAATGCTATTTTAAATACACCTTATTAACTTTAAAATTTTGGAAAAGCTTTGATACACGGCATCACTGGCGATAATCTTGTATTGGCGACATTTTGTCGCCTAACCGAACATCATATCGTTAAGTCGCCAATGGGGACCCATATCGAAGCTTTTGAAAAAAGTCGCCAGAATAAAATTATCGCCAGTGATGCCGTAATATCAAAGCTGTACCAAGATTTGTTTTCTGAGAAATGAATCTCACAGGCAAACTTCACTTTAACTCTGAACCATCCAGTTTACTTTGTAGTGGCGACTTTCTACCTGAATATTCAAAAATATACCGTATTACACTGATGAATTTTACGATATTTTGATTGGTCATTTTTTAAAGGAACAACGGTACAATCTTTTTTTTAAAAAAACATGTGTTTTAGTAATAAGCATAAGCAGATTTAGTAACATTTCAACAGATAATTCCATACACAATAAAACTTCTTAAGAGGTCACCCCTCTTAAAGTGTGCCTCTGTAAAGCACGGATTGTTTGGTCCACAGACAAGATAGCCTCTAATAACGGCCTCTTAAACCCCTCTGAGTGGCCGGGTTGGTCGCAAGTTCAACTTCAAAGAAATATTTATTCCGTTCGTCTCGTTGACCAGGGATCTTTTATTAACAGGAAAAGAGTAAAGAAAGAACAAAAACGTTCTTACTCTCAAAAACAACACCGGTAATCAGATCGAAAATAATCTTTCCTTTCCTTGGGTGAAGAGATCAGTGAAATTCGGCCTCTACCAGATTTGGGCATTCGAGAGATCATTTATGCCTTTCAGGTGCTGATTCGGGCTCTGACAAAGAAACTGCTGATATGCGTTGCGACCATCAGAAAAGGCAACATTTAGCTCAACAGACTTTAAGAAAAATATGTAATATTATTGTCCATTCGTCAACAACTCCCGAAGATGGGATTTACTTTTCTAATTAAAAAACAAAACTGAAAAAAATGCATCCGAGAAAACTGCAAGATACAAGAAAACGTAAATGATATTTTTCAAAAAAAAAAACGAAAACAATTGAATCCAGTATTTTTTATTGCTTTGAATAATTCTTAAAATTCGCTTTATCAAAAATAAAGCACAAGACCTTGTTTATATGCGTGTTTTGTATTTCCAAACATTAACCATTATAGAGCGCGGCCAAACTACTGATAGGTCAATATTCCTTGGAATTTAAGGACGCCACTGACGAGAGGTTTCACTGAAATATTAATCGTTCCTAAATTGTTTGTGTTTATAAATTTGTTAGCTCGATGACAGATATCAAGAATACATACTGATGCAGCAGTCGTCAAACCATCTACAATGGCGCCAAATATAGAATCATTACTCTTGATTATAAAGGTTGGTCATAAATTATTGGACCCATTTCAAAAATTAATGGAAAAAATCTACTTGAGGCTGTCTCTGCGAAACGGCCGCTGGGATTCATATACTCAACGGTGATTTTCTGTACTAAAGTAGCTCTTTGTGGCTATTAACTCTATAGTCTATAGTGACTGTTAGTCTAGTGTGACTATGTGACTCTCTATGTAAAATTCTTCGTGATTTTCCCCAACTTTACACCTCGACTGTGACTAAACCGTAATTACAAATTCTAAAATTATTTATGCAATCATCAATGTTTGCCTTTCTCTGTTAAACGAAAATAAAACCAACTCTCTGTGGTATTTGGTTCAGGAGCTATAAGCGTTTAACTTTAGCACGAAATTCGACGTAATTTAAAAATTCTTGAGTAATATTTCCCGCGATCGATGAATGAATTTCCTTAGTCTGCGTGGGTGCGTTTCGGTCGCTGTGACGTCATCAAAATTTTTCGTGATTTTCCCAAACTTTGCAACTCGAATGTGACTAAACCGTAATTACAAATTGTAAAATTATTTATGCAATCTTCAATGTCTACCTTTCTCTGTTAAATGAAACTAAAACCAACTCTATGTTATTTGGTTGCGGAGTTATAAGCGTTTAACTTTAGCGCGAAAAGTGTCATAATTTTTTCCTTTCCGGGCACACCATTAGACCACTACCACTATGGAGAGACGTAAGTCTACGTGAAAAAACTAATAATGCTACAACTACGGTGTTTTAAACGATAGCTCATTTTAAAAAGTTGTTTAGGTGGTCGTAAATTATTGGACACCCCCCATTTTTGAGAGCCATTATTTGCGAAACTGTTAAAGCTCGAAGAAAAATAAAAGCTTGCATTTGTCTGAAATTTTAAGCTCTTTAATTTGTTGAATCAATTATAATTTGAAAGCTGAATAGTTTTCGAGATATTGAAGGAAAACTAAAAAAGAAAACCAGAAAACGCGCATCGGCTTCTACTGATCGGTAGTCATTGCGTGTGGAAATCTGTCGTTGTAGAAATTTAGAACGACGTAATGGTACGCCACCTCTCTGAAAAACTATTTTATTCGCTTTATCATTTAAAAAAACCGCAATTGTAAATTTATTAGTTTTGTTTATTAATTTTTCAAATGGGTTCAATAATTTATTACCACCGTGTATTAGAAATAGCAAATCAGTGAATACTTTTTATGCATGAGATTGAAAAAAATTCAGGCTAAAAATCACACGTGTCGTGACATTACGTTGCCATACTAACTTGCATTAATGAAAAAACGAACACTTGGCGCGTATTCCAGCTACTGCCAGTTTAACAGAAAAGAAAAATTTGATACGAATCCTTCCGAATTTGCCACTCTTATGCAAAGCAACAAACTTGTTTCATTTATTCACTAATTGCCTGAAATCTAGAATCCTTATCACACATTCCACCAAGGAATATCAAATCTCCCAGTCGACAACAAGTTTGTGTGAATAACTTATTGTTCCTTGTTGTGTTGACGATGGTTGATTTAGAATCCGTTGATAGAGCGGTTGTTTGCAGTTTAAGAAACAAATCTTTGGCGTACTGATGAAAAAATCATCTTTCAATTATATATCAGAGATACTATTTAGAAAACAAACAACTTTATTTTTTTATTAGGTCGAAATAAATTATCGCCAAGCAAAAATATTTATACGAAAGTCACATTTTGATTGGGATTATCCCAAAATGTCTCCTGACCAACCTTACTCCATAAATTTCATCTGGCGAATAACCGCATGCTCCGTCGCCAGTAGTTGCTGCTTTTCAGACATTTGGCGAACATTTTGGCTGCTATGTAATTAACGGAAAAGTATCAAAACTAGTGTCCTGTCAAAGTTTAATTTTCATATAATTTTTTAAAAAGTGAATTCGTTTAATTTCTATAACATAAGTAAAAGTCCTTTAGATATTATCAAGTCCTGTCTAACCGTCTCTTTTACAAAAAGGAAAGAGAAAATTCTGTTAATACGATAACTTTACAGAAAAGAAAAATGCCACTGAGTAAAATTTTTAGAAACATCTTGGCAACCTCGCTTTTTCATGACTTAGACTTCCGAAATAAACATTCGTACAAAATTTACATTTTTAAAAAAATTCAGAACGACTATTTTGAAGCAGTTAGAAGGAGTAAGATACTAAAATTTAATAAAAAAAATTAACTTCAGCAATATGTTTTTACTTTTAGATTGTCTCGAATCTTCTGGAAAAGTTCACACGTTTAAAATGAAAGAGACGGTCTTAGCTTTGATACTATCAAAACAATAACTAGCTTTCTTCAATCTTTCCAATTTGGGTACTTGTTTGTTAAAGCAGCCACCGAGCTTACTTGGCGACTTTCGGACTTCGCCAAGCTCGTAAGCTCAGTGTTCTACAGTTCTGATAATTACCGAACGGATTTGTTTAGGAATGCCGTACTTCTATTGACTTTTTGACGAAGGAACGTTTCGAAATGAGAGCTCATTTTGGAATTTAGAAAAAGCGTAGATTCCTAACATTCAATGAACAAGCGTAACTACTAGGTTCCAGGTTTGATGAAAGCGAAGCCGCTGATTTTTTTTTAAGTTTAAAAAATTTGTCCGGTACTCACTTCAGATCCTGCAGGCATCTCATGCACAATTTGTCCTTTTCAGATGCCAATAAAAGGATCACTGCGCACCCAAAACAAATGTTCTCACGTCGAAAAACCGCCTTCCATCTTAACGATATATCTCGGTTGCTTGGCGATTCAATCTCGGTGGCAGCTTTAACGAGTACGTACCCCAATTTGCAATGACTTTCTAAAATCTTGCAATTCGAGTGATTTTTCGAATAATTTTAGTTACAAATGTAGCTGAATCAGACAAAAAGTGTTTTTAAAATTTAGGTGTCAATTTTATTTATTTTTCCTTCCAGCGGGAGCGCGTATGTGAGAGATACACTAGGAAGATATTCGTTTTATATCTTTTTACCAGAGGTCGCTACGAAAGCATGGCTTTGGCTATTCTTCCAGCTCCTTTTGACGAACTGTTAGTCATCGTTTGGAATGCGAGACGTTAATGAAACTCTGCGAATCTGCTATTCGTATTTCACAGATACGCACGATTGTTTAGGCTTAAGTCATTAAAATGACTATAAAACTAAGTTCTTGCTTTCTATGTCTAAATTTCAATTATTTTTTTACTTCCATGTTGTGTCCATAGTTTTATATTACAAATCTAAATATTTCAGTTGAAAAATTGTCAATTTCATTAATTTTGTTTTCACGTCATTCACCTAATTCTTTAGTAATTTTATATTATTTTTGTGCTTTATGATTACATTGTCTTCATTCCTTTTTAAATAAAAATTGTTTAAAATAATTGAACTTATTAACCCTTATCCAATTACGACATAATTTTAATAATTATTCGTTTAAAAATTTATATTTTGCGATACCATATCTAGGAAATACGCACGAAATTTCATGTTGGTATAGAGGGCGTGCCCGCTGGAAGATTATTCCGTAGAAGCCTATTTGATATCTTGATTCATAATTTGCCTCGACTTCCAATAAAACACGGTTAGCTTCAAGCAACAGAATTTCTTAAAGAATAGCAATAAGCGTATTTCCATTCAAAAATTGCACAGTGCACCTTCAGATAAATGAAATGAACTTTGTTTTATACTTACTCGTATACGAAGTATACAAAGAGAAAGTATTGTAATCGTCAAAAAATTCGAACTCGAGATTTTGACGAATCTCCATGTTTTAGACCTCCCTGAGTCCGAAAAACACAATTTTGGAATTATGTGTGTCTGTCTGTTTGTCTATGAACACGATAACTCGAAAACTATTAGAACTACGGAAAAGAAATTTGGTATGTGATCTTTACACATAATTTGTAGGTTTCTCTCAAATTGTGGGCAAAATCCGCCTAAGGAAGTCTGTCTTCGTTCATGTGAACTCTATAATTCAAAAACTTAAATAGATAGATAGATAAAATTTGGCGCACAGTTTTTTCATCAGAAATGTAGGTCCGTATAAAATTTGGGGCCAAATCCGTCAAAGGGTTGACTGTCTGTCGGTCTGTATAATTGCATACTTTTGAACTCCATACATTTTTTTAAAAAATTACTTAGATAAATGAAATTTAGTATGTAGTCTTGAAACCCTAATTGTAGATTTGTTTTCAATTTTCGTTTAAATCTGTTTTAAAAAAAAGGCATTGAAATTACCTATTCGGTTTTTTCTCCATTCTACGCAAAAAAGGCTGCAATCTCTGGAGAGAGTATTTTCCCCACCTTAGGGAATACCACACGTTTTCCGGCGCGCGGTGTATTCCCCTCCCCTACCCGTGTTAAACGTATGAAAGAAAGTTTTGGGGAGGCCACTCCCGCTGGTTTGGCATAAGAAAAGAATAAAATGTTTTCAGAAATTTCCTGTTCAGATGTTTCCTGGGCACCAAAGAGACGTTCTTCTCTCACAAAAACAACTTTTCATGCGGTAAACTTGCATTATTGGAAACTCATGAGGGTGTGACACTTGAGGCATCCGAATCAAACCAATGATATTTTGAGTAAAATCAGTTCAAAGTATCATTAAAGAGAATAATTTGCATGTTGCTGAAAATGTTTCCACGAACATGAAAAATAAATATAATCATTATTATGAATTAACCCAAACTATAATGCTCTGAAACATTACTTTTGTGAAGTTCTAAGTAGGTATTCATCATGCCAGATATCAAAAATATATATAAATGAATACTATCGTTTGGTGATTAAAAAAAGAAACACATTTTTTCCCCTTTCTGTTTCATTCGTTATAGCACAATATTCAATTATCAAAATTAATATAATACAAAAATCTTTTTTTAATATCTGTAATGATGTAAATATGACAAGTGTTTACATTTAGATATCATCAATTACATATTATAACAAAAAACTAATATTCCTTGCGCTATTTTAAAATAAGTGTTCTGTAATTCTGCCGTTTTGCTAGTCGATATAAGAACAATAGCAAGTCAAAATCGTAAAAAAATTGAATATGTTTCGTTACACAATCAAATATTGTTCTAAAAGTACAGATAAACTCTACTAATAATAAAGCAGAATTTGTGTGTGTCCGTGTGTTGGTCCTATACAGGGAAGACCGCTAGACATAGAGCTACGAAATTTGGTACAGGCATACTTTTAAGGGTGAGAATGTGCACCTTGGAGGCCTTTTTAGAAATTTTAATCAACTAAAAATTAGGCGAAATTTCTGCGTTTTTCCTTAATAACTCCGAAGATTTTACAGAACAAAAACGATTTTTACGCCATCTGAAAGTGCAAAAAATTACATTTTCAATTATATCAATTAAGTTGCCGTACATTTTTTTTATAATTTTAATAACCTTTTAAAATATTTTTTGCATAATTTACAACAATAATTTTGATTGTTTCAATGCAACTTAAATCGTTTTCACTGTTTAAACAAATATTTAATCACATATTTCTCATTGTTGTAATCTGAGATTGGATCCTAATACATTTTTTTCATATTTTATTTCATCAAGATTTTTGTGAAATCTGTAAACCAAGTTCTCCGAGATATTGCTTTGCTTATATTAAGAAACATAAGCAGAAAAGTTATGGTTGCTATGCTTTTGTTTATTTTCAACATATTTTAATCCAGCTAACACGCCTCTGGCCATAAAATGTACTGCGACATTTTAATATTGAAATCAAATGAATATTTTACAAGAGGAATAAGGAAGTAAAGATAGTGCCGACAAAGTGGAATTAGGGGTTACAGGACATGATCAGTTATTTCACTCTATTAGGACATGTATACAGACAATGAACAGAATAGGTACTAGGTCACTAATAGAACATGGTTTAAATATCTACCACAATCTGAAGTTTAAAATTACGTTTTTAAGAGAACCATGAATAGAAAATGATGCAAGATTCAATTGAAATCATATTCCCGGCGAATAAGATGGTCGCCGAAGGCGGCAAGTTTAACATAAATGTTTATTCCATCAGTAATAACAATGTAATCAACGGTTATTATTTCCCCAAAGTGGCTAGTAAAATTCCATACGTTAACAAAGTTCCTAAGGAAGCAAAAATTAGTGATCTACTTAAAATGTAAGTTTTCCACAACGTTAAGGTGTTCTTGCGTTTAAAATCCTTCTTTAGTAAAAGTTTCAGTTCCTTCTGTTGCGTAGAATATCGGTAAGGCAAACTCTGAACAATATTTCTAGCTTCGTCTGCTATTTCGTTCGCTACACAACCATGAATCATTAACATAAGTTGAAATAATAAACTAAATGTCCCTAAAATTATCAGGCTCAGATTATGCTCGAGAGACTGAGCTTCGTCGAATGAAACTTTGTATATACACCAGAATACTGTAACCATGCTGATTATAGTATTAAGAAAGGCAAGAAATGAAAGGTTTTCATCCATGTATGCCAGGTGATTTTCTATTCTTCCATATATTGACAGCAAACCAATAATTTCTTCTGATGAACAGTTAACATTTAATTGCTTGTATAAATTCTTGTAAAGGATTGTTATGTATCTACAACAGAGACAGTAATAGTTGACAAACAGTAAGGGAATAGAACTGGAAAGGAAATAAGATAGTCCAAGAAAAATTCGAAGTGCCCAAGAACAGTAGACACAGTTAGGTTGACCAAATATCGTCACCACACTCGCTTCTTGCATTTTTCTCTCATCATACTCTGTGAAGCAAAGTATGATATTAATGATACCAAACAAGGCCTGAACAGCATAAACGTACTTGAAATACAAGATTTTAGTCTTGTGAAAGCTAATAGCTGGAAACATTCCGAAAGTCTGATTTAAGACTTTTGCCATTCCCAATATTGCTGAATGCCTTTTGTTTAATGATAAGAACATCAAAATAATAATAGATAGCATCATTACTTGTGAATACTGATTTCTTTCTTCTGATGAAACCAAAAATAATACCACAAGTATTTCACCAAATATTATGCTAACCACAAAATACTTCGCGCACATACTCCAATTGAAATTTGTATTCTTTTTAAATTCTAGAAAGTTGGGTTGTCCTTTATTAAGGCCATTATTTATTTTAATTCCAAAAACTTGAAATAAAACAAAGAGGAATTTAAATTCCCTTAGAACAGAATTTTTTAGATTTTTCTTCTCTTTCATTTCTGTTTCACTTGATGTCTCTATTTCTGATTCTAAGATCATGAAAATTTTTTTGCGTACGTTATTCTTGCTTGCAATTTCCATAAGGTGTTTTTGTCACTCCTTTTTAAAATTGTATAAAATATATATAGCAATTATTTATTCTGTAACTATAATATGAAAAGTTTCCAGTTTTTTTTTAACAGAATATTCTTCATTAACAAGTTTTCCTGAAGTCTTAGATAAAGTTTGCGAAATGAATGCTAATTTCCGTATATTACCAGTTTTAATTCTTTCATCTTTCGGTGAAAACGTATCCATGGAAAATCCAATTTTTGAACTTGAATATATCAATTTAGAGATTTACGTCAAAGCATTTTCTTAAAATTTCTTTATATATTAAAGATGACAAACAAATCAATACAACGCCGGCAATTATGAATATCTGTTATGGAGCAACAATGACAATACTTCTAGGAAATGTTCTTTCTACTAACTAGTCAGTAGCTATTCATCAATAAGATGTGTTAAGAGTCCTTTTATAAAAGAAACCTTTTATTCTAATAAGCTTTTAAGCAAATTATTTAGCTTTTCCATGGAGACAGATAAAAATTTCTATTTTCCAACGATAGCTCGAAAGCCGGATTATTGTAGAAGCACAAAAAATTATTTACTATCACAGAGAAGGTTGTTAGAAAAGTACTTTGGCAATAATAAGTTATGTACAGGGTGGTCATAAATTATTGGTTCCATTTCAAAAATTGATACTAAAAAACTAATAATATTACAACTAAGTTTTTTCAGAAATGAAACCGCATTTTAAAAAGTTTTTTCCTAAATAGGTAATGCACCGTTACGGTGGTGTAGGTGGTCGTAAATTATTGGACATCTTCAGTTTTTGAGAGCCCTTTTCTGAGAAACTATTAAAGCTAGAAGAAAAATAAAATTACGCATTTGTAGAGAATTTTACGCTCTTTAATTTGTTGAATCAATTGTAATTCGAAGAATTAATAGTTTTTGAGATATTCACGAAAAACTTTAAAAGAACACCAGCAAATGCGAATCGGCTTTTGTTGATCGGTAGTCATTGGGTATGGAAATCTCTCGCTGTAGCAAATATGAAAGCCGTAATGCAACGCCACTTATCTGAAAAAAAAGTTTTTTATTTGTTCTGTCATTTAAAAAAACAGCAGTTGTAACATTATTAGTTTTTTTATTAATTTTTGAAATGGGTCCAATAATTTATGAACACCCTGTATTTACACGTAGATTTTTTTTAGAAGTACAGTGGACTGCTTTATAATTCGAGGAAAAAACTACGAATAATTCCTACATAGCTCGATAAACAGTCCCACATTACGCATCGGATAAATTTAGCATTTTTATATAGTTTTCGATTGTTTGTTTAGAAAAACAAATGTATATACTTGTCTGCTCTTTATATATGATCAGTGAAGCTGACTGTCTTAAAAAATGTAACATGTCACTAGCGATATTCGCAGTTACATTTATGAGACATGTTTGAACTTTCTTAAATTTGTCTGATGATGCATGTGCGATATAATTAGGGTTACCATAGGTCCGAATTTCAAGCTCGTGTCCGGACTAGTTTCCGGATTTTCATAATGTCCAGATTTACGCCAGTGAATGTGGCGAGAGAGAAATTCAGCTGTAATTGAGAAAATATGACTTATTCGAAAAAGCTGACGTCATGCCAATGAAAGAAAATTCATTGCTTACTCAGTTTACATCCATTGTTGATGAGAAAGTGAATGAGCCTCCTTATCAAGACACCAGTACAAACTGAAAATTAAAAGTTTTGGAAGTTTCATTTTAATTCTGTTTTTCATTATAATAATTTTGAATTACAATACATTAATAAAAATGGCATCTTCTTTGCGATCTGATGCTTTACATATTTTTCACAACTGCGACCTCTGTGCTAGTGTTATGAAAGAGGGTCATTGTTAGGTAGCTTTTAGAATTTCAAACTATGCTTTCACCCCCCAAAGACCCTTCAATCCCCCTCCAAAACTTGTCAGGATTTCAACTAAAAATTTATGATTAGCCTATGTACTATAACTCGATTTCCTATCACGCTGAACGTATTCCCTGCGTTCTACTAGTTCACTGTAGTACGAAATTTTGTTAGAATGTCTTATAATAAAATATTAAAGAAGATGATGATTAATTATTGAAAAAGATTCTGATTCTGATTAAGGAGATGAAAACAGAGCTTTTTGATAATTTTTTTTACTGTCGTTAATAATATGAAAAGTATCAGCCAATAAAAATATTGTTATTTTTTGTCTGTCTTTCTCATACTGGCATATAAAAATATTGTCATATACACGAACAGACTAGATAAGAATTATATGTTAATGCTGTAAGTCTTGAGGGACTCGGATTAAAAATTAAACTTCTCATTTTATTATTGTTTGTCTTTTTATTTTTCTTTTGATGGCAGCATTCTCCATCATGCTAAATTTATTAACTTATTTATTTATCATTGTTTTTTTATCTCTCTCTTCTTCGATGTTTTTAACTAACATATTCGCTTGGTAAAAGAAATTTGTTGAGTGGAAACTCGTTTCTTAATTATTTCTTTGTGAAAATATCATTAAGGTTAATTTTGTATATTGTTCTAACAGTTTCTATGTATTAAGTCAGGGGTCTATGTATTAAGTCAGGGGTCGCGGCCCACTTGTGGGCATCGGAGAGCGTATTAATGGGCCGCGAAATGCTAGTCAAGGGTCGAAGTCAGAGGATCTTCAAGAGTCTTCACTTGTTTCTTGTTTTATAAAACAATATATTTTTATTCCTTTTACAGTAAGCTTCACTAATTACTAACATATAAGGGCATCTAATATACAGGGTGTCCACACTTATCGTGGTCAGATAGCTAATTTCTAAACCGTTAGAGATAGACACATATACCTAGTTCCAATTGGAAAAACGCTTTAAATAAAGGTAAGAATTATATTTTATGTTTTATAAAAGAAAAAATCTAAAAATATATATCAAAATATATATATTACTAAATATATATAAATATATATTTAGTGATATATATATCTAAATATATATATCACTAAATATATTTCTGAAAAAATTACGAATTCTATTCTAACTTTTTATACGGTTCCCCGGTCCTATCAGTCATATTTTGTAAAATATTCTTGACACTAAAATTTTAAGTGAAAAAAGTCCCACTCTTCAGCTACTAAAACTGAGCGAGTTATGCAGCTTTAAATTTTATGATTTTTACCAATCGGCGGCAATTGATTGGTGAATCGTCTGCAAGACGGCTATTGAAATGGTGTAAAGTGGACTAAGTCAGCGATATCCAAAGCTTCATAACTCGATCAGTTTTAGTCGCAAAAGTGTGGGACTTTTTTTTGTTTAAAATGTTAGAGTGTCAAAAAAATTTTATTAAATATGATTGATAGGACAGGAGGACTACATAAAAAGTTAGATTTCGTAACTTTTTCGGGATTATTTATTCACTCAAAAAACATGCATTATAATTCTTCCCTTCATTTAAAGCATTTTTCCAATTGAAACTATATGTCCATCTCTAACAGCTAATTTCTAACAGTTTAGAAATTAGCTACTGGACCACGATAAGTATGGGCACCCTGTATATATATATAAATATATATGTTTGTATTTTTTTACTTGTATATCTAGTTAGTGGGCCTCAAAATGTTTTTTTTACATTTTTACACAAAAGGTGGTTCGCACAATCAAAAAGGTTGGGAACCACTGTATAGGTAGTTAGCTTACAGAGAGATTACCTATTTCAATAGTTCTCAGAACACGATTTCTGAAAAATTTCTGCATCGTTTTACCAATCGTTACGGTCCCTAAAATTCAAAACCAATCCTGATCCGAAAGTTTATATAAGAACATACAAATGTATATTGCTTTGCCCCTGCTATATTCTGGATAAGATATTGTTACGAACATTGAATGTCGATTCCCAGCAATGTTATGGTCTTATGGTTGGGTAGAGAGTTCTACAGGGGTACCTATGGGAATGCCGGAGGAATGCAGCCATTGATCCCAACCTTGGCGACTTTGGCTATAAAAGGTCAAGAGTTAGAATTTACTTGATATCTTTATTAGGGGCCGAGATCTGGATTTCTCCAGATGATTCCATGTGACATCACGGCCTGTCGGAGAGACTATAAAAAGCGCCGTGCTCGTATCACAGGACAGTGTTTGATCGACTGCGATCGTCTTTGGAGTGCGAATGCCTTTGGAATCTCTCTTTGGAGTGTTGTCCGCAGTGCGAGGTAGTAAGCTGTTAGACGCAAAGCGGTATTGAAAGTGCTTTAGCTGTTGTTATTTTTGAACTGCTATCTGTTTGTGTTGCTAATTTGTGTAAGTGCTGTGTTTCTTGCTATTTGTGTTTAGTGTTTTTCAGAATATTCGCGAATAAAATGTCATTCTCCATTATCCTGCTTGTTGGAATGTTTTCAGCGTACACACACAGGATGATTTTTGTAACAGTATTTGAACTATGTTAGATTGGATCTATACCGGCGAGGGTTGTGTTCTGGGGTGCTGGTGTAAGTCTTGGCCGAGTTCGTAAATGGGTATTTCGGTTGAAACGGGGTGAAAACTTTCATTTCTCTATAGCTGTCTTACTGCTAGGTTCAAAGTTAATTCAAATTAGTCGAATTATCGCAGCTTCATAATGAACAACTTTGTCTACAATAATTGTCTATAGCTACAACTCCTTAGAAGTTAGGAGTTAAAAGGTGATTTTTCAACTCTTTACTTTCGATTGCTTTTAAACCTAAGCATGTGACATCCCGTTGAACAAGTCTCACTCTTTCACTCTGTTTCATCCTGATTGCTCCAATCCTTATAAAATTAAAGTTTGGAAAGTTGGAGGGGGAGAAATTTTGTTTCCAGTATATCTCCCTTGCTGCTATTGAGAGAAAGACTACTCTCTCTTCTCATACGTAGCTTATTCATTTTTGGAAAATATTGGATTCCGCCATACGGGTACTTCCATACGGTACTGCGGGTACTTCCATAGTAATTCGGCTATAATTTCGTACTGATATAAGTGCAATCAAGTTTCAGATATCAAAATTCAATTTTCAATAACAATTGCATTACTACGTATGCGCCAATATGTGTAGAGTTTCTATTCCCCTTTTATTTAACTTACTTAGAAAATGGCTTGAGATTTCCAACTCTTGTTACTGTTGCATGGTCTTAAAAGCTGCTAACAGAAACATAATTGCCCTTTATTAAAACCCTTGATGCAACAGCCAGTTTTCTAATTTAAAAGAAACATGGAAATTACAGATTCCTTTCATTGAAAAAATTTTGTGATGAACCTTTTTGGTATAAAGCTCTGTATCAACGTTTTCCTCATTGCTTGCCCTGCAAAATGATAATTAAACTAAGATAAAGAGTGAAAAATGAAAATGAATATGGTTGTATAATATGGGAAGACATACCAAGACAAAAAATAGTTACTTTTATATATTCTTATTTTATCCTTTAACGAAGCAGAGGTCATTTAATTTTCAATTTAGATTGGAACTGATGAAGTGAGACAAGACGAAAAGAAGCAACGAGATTAAATTTAAGTGAACTATTAGCTAGAGGTAGTCCTAAAATATTTTCTTAATTTTTCAAACTGAAAAATGCCTTATACAGTAAAACTAAAAATCTACTCTTATCCACCTAATGGCCAAAGGGTCATCAACCCCACAAGCTTCCTGAAAAAGAGAATTTAGACAAAAACAAGCCAAAAGATAGCTTATGAAATGTAAAAAGAAAATGTACAACAAAAATAAATAAGTAAATAAATAAAATAAAAAGAAAGATAAAAAAAATTGAAAAGTAAAAAAAAGAAATTAAATAATAACTAAGTAATAAAGTATGAAGTAAATTTTTTTTTTAAAAGTATGAATAAATGATGAGAAAATGCATGAATAAAATTTGAGTAAAGTATGAGAAAATGTTTGAGTAAAAGTATGAGAAAATGATTTTTAGGTATCCAGGCTAGGTTTAGGTATCTAGTTCCTTTGTCAAGATTTTCTCCACAATCTGAATGACAAAGTTCCTGACAAGTTCCAATTTCAGTAAAGTTTTCAGTTCCATACCCGTCCAACCAGGAGGTCACAATTTACGTTGTCCTTTCCAAATCTGTCAGTCTTTGATAGTATGTAGAATCGTACCTACTGATTTCCCACAAAAACACTTATCTTCTTTATCAAAAAATCTAGCCTGATGTACTTTGAAAGCACTATGGCCAGTGAAAATTTGTTTAAGGTAAAAATTTCCCTAAAGTCTTTTTATGTTGACATCTTCAAGGAAATGTTTTGTCCATCTTCCTTTAATCGACTATCTTCGTCCATTCTGCCAGGAATTCATCATTTGTATCTTGCTTATAAACACAGTGTATCCATAAATTAATGTCAGGGTTTCCTTACCTCATAACTTTTGATCAAAGAACATGACGAAAATTTTTAGAACATATTCGTAAAATACAACTTAATATTTTTTTAATAACACAAACAAAGTTAACATGGCAGCTCTTCGCAGCAAGTAACCCATCAATACTTGTGTGAAAATGAATTCAGACTCGATATGTTAAGTGCCACGCAGGCTGACATGTGGAACTTACTTAACTTTGTTTATGTTATTAAAAAAAACTCTTTGAGTTGTACTTTACGAATATATAATAATATTTATCGTCATGTTTTATAAACAAAAGTTATGAGATAAGGAAACCCGAGAATAATTTATAGACACACTGTACCTACATCAGAATATATCTATAGGTTTCGTTATCCTTATCTCGTTCAAGGCCCTTCAATCTTGATTGTTCTTGTACCTGGACTGCAGGCAAATTACTAACCTTAATCAGACAAAAGGAATCGACTTTCGCTTTGTGGCTTGCCGAAAGGATTTCTTTCTTATTCTTAAAATCTTTTCTTCATTTTATTTAATTAATTAGATTTAATCTGGTGCTTTAAAAGGTCGTCTTACACATACTTACACGTGTAACACATACACATTTGACACATACAAGAAATAATATATTTGCTAACAAATATATTGGCCACTGTTAGGTATTTTTATTCTAAAAATACCAAATTATTTAGGTATTTTTATAATAAATTTATAAAAGTTTTTAAGCAGAAATATTCCATTCTTACGTTTTTTTTTCAAATTTAAAATGAAATGTTATAAATTACTTCATTTTATGCAATGATTAATCAGAATGTTATCCTATGCAATAACTTTAGCCCTCAAGCTTTTCCGTACAATTGTAGAACGATTTTATAATTTATTTTTTAACTAACAGTCGTTCAGAGAGGATCGTAATTTTTTGGTGTCTATTTGATATACCACGTAGAATTTTTTAGAAGTAAAAGAATATTTTACATGGGAAACTGGTTTATATTTATTTTCTATATGATAAATGCGAATAAGTGAGGTATATTTTTGTATTAAACAACTCAAGAATTACTATTTCACCCAACAATTCAGTGTCAATATTTTGATAGCCCTTCAAGAGCCATAATAGTGCAAGAAAAACACTTTAAGCAAGCTGCGGCTTGCACATAACTTACTGGAGTTTTAACAAATAATTTATTATTCTATTTTTGGAGAACCCGTTAGTGTTCTAAATATCTCTATAAGCGATATATTTATGTTTTGTGTGGTAAAGTACTTAAATCTTTCTATTTA
>BGPR01009876.1:40491-55356 GCA_013235015.1 Araneus ventricosus | reverse complement strand
AAAAAAATAGTTTTGCTGTTTCTGTTGTAGACAAATGATAAACAATTTCTTGAAGGCATTTGGCAGCTCGAAAACAAAGTATTCAAAGATATATTATGTTATAATCTTGCAAAGTACGTAATAAATGTTTTTTAGTATTATTTCTGGCAAGTATTGTTTCTGAGACTGTGTAAAAATCATTTGATAAAAGAGACCTTGAGAAGTAGAAAAATCTTTACAGACTGGCAAAATCATTTCAGAATTCGATGTAAAATTAAATGAATTGAAATGAGCGATAGGTTGAACACTTATTTTCCTGTTCTTGCTAAATTTTCACTTCGATTACTTACTGCGATAGATTACTTCGATTTTTTTCTTTATTGCTTCGGGAGTGCTTTCGAGAAATTATAAATTATTAATACCGATTTTTTTCAATAGTGATCTTGCATTTCTATTCTTACTGATATAGGAAATTATTCACTCAATTTGGGATTGCTAGTGGTGACAATCTTCAATTTTCAAATTTTCAACCACTCTGATAAAAAAAAGTTGCAGGACATTTTTCTTCCAGAAATGGTTCAATATTTTATTATCTTGCACAGACTTTTTCAAAAAGTTCTTTACTTTTAAAAAATAAAATATATTTAAGAAGTATTAAATGAGATTTTTATACTTAATAATGCGTTGGTATTTAACAGCATTCACTAGAAGATAAATTCGTAGTTTATTTTTGTACTATTCAAACCATTTTTTAAACACATATTCCATGATGATTTTCCAAATTAATTGTCACATTATCTAGCTTTTATCTTCCTATTCCCGTTATCACTTCATATTGCCAAATTTCAAAAGTAGAATGTTTAAAAGGAATTTAAATTGGCGAGCATCCATGATTTACCCAAATAATGTCCAACTACTTGTAAGGGAATATTCTGCATTATTTTTTAAAAAGATTCTTCAGGTTTGAAAATTTTTTCTTGAAAAACGAAGCCTTTGTTTGTTGCTTTCTGTGTTGTTTTTCATCTTGGAAAACAACATGATGGTCATCTTCACTGGAATCTCCATGTTCTAGGACAGAGGTTGGTGCAATGAGAGTTTTGTTTACAGTCGAGGCTTGAAATTCTAATTCTTCATGAGATGACAACTTGCTCAAATCAATTTTTTTTTTCATCTTCATCGATTTCAGGGAAGGAAGAATTTTCATAGTTATTTTGTGCAGCCAAATTTTTGTCAACAGCTGAGACTTGACTTTCCAATCCATCATAAGACGACACCTCGAATATTTCAGTTCCATTTTCATTTTCATCCACTTCAGATATTTTGTCTAATTTGGGCTTGAACTTTATCTTTCTTCTTTGCAGAGTGTGCTTATTTTGGTGGTATTTCAAGAACTCCTTTGTGAGTGGAATTGTAGACTTTGGTTTTTGTTTCTTCATAGGCACAAATACTTTTGATGGATTTTGAATGATATCAGCCTGAACTTCTTTATCCAAACAGAGGTGCTGAGATGTTTGAGTTTCTTTATCAGATCCTTGCAGCAGAGTTTGGACTTGTTTATCATTCATCCTTTCTGACACTGTTTGAGTGTATTTAGCATTAAATTCCCTTCTTTGAACTTGTGTGAATGCGTCACTTTGAATCAATTCAGTTTGAGACGACACTTCAAAACACTGAGTAGATGCCTGAGAACATGCTTCAGTTGTTTCCGGTACTGACTGGGTTCTTTTATCTTCAGATTTCAGTTCATCTGTCTGGCAATATCCATCTTTCTGCCCAGGCTGCTTTTCTTTCAAAGCTTTCATTAGATCCAGCCTATCTTTACGGATGGCGCGATTCAGCAACACAAGAAGGTATCCAAAAATTGCCAAAGGCATTATATCGTATAGATCTCCAACTAGTATAAACTTTATCAAGATCCAGAACCATGGGGTGACGGCAAAACACGCTATCAAGTTTGGAACATCCATGGCGATTTAGGGGAAGTTATTAACACACGAAAAGGCCAAAGAAATTATTCACGTCACTAACACAAACTATTTATCAACTAACCACCATTTTTAATGAATACTTTCATGATGAATCACAATTCTGAAAGTTAACTTTATGGCTTCAATTCGCTATTTGATCTGTGCTGAGCAACAGCCCATTTTGAGACAATTATTTATTTTGATGCTTTGTTGGAACCTGCAACAATGAATTGTCTTTTTCACATCAATATAACACCAAAACTGTTTGTTTATTTAAATATCTTATATTTGAAATTAACCATTGTTACTTTTACTGTTGAAAACCCATTTATTGAACTTTTCGTCAAGCGAGGCACGAGACGTCGCCAAAATATTATCTGTTTTTTTTGGTCAAGCACTGCGTGGACACCAGTAAAAGCGTTCACGGTATCTTTTTTGCTAACGGTACTATCGTTTACAAGTTAGCGCTGGTGCTGTGTTAACGCAAAGAAACATATTTATTTATATTTTTAGGCAAGAATTTCTGTTTCGCATCAAATTATCTTTTAAAAGAATATAATATACTATCTGAATAAATTCTTTCAGTATGAAAACTCTAAGGAGTGAGAAAGTTAAATTCTTCGCAAAATGTTATATAAAACACCAACAATAAAACCATAGAATTAATCACGAAAATAATTGAAATTCTTTAAAAACTATTGAATACACCCAGTTTTAAGAATATAGATTACAACCGTAAATTCATTCATGAGAATAAGCCAAGAATATAAAATTTATTATGTGATATGAATAATCATAAACACTATAGAAACCTTATTTAATGACCAATTTATACTTTTCCAAAAGCAATAAAATATATGTAAAATAAATTTTCCTGTGAAATTATTTTAATGCATCTGAATCAAAAAATGATTATGATAAAAGGAGTGCAAAATTTAAAATAAGTTGGATTAACTGTTGTAATTAACAACCACCGCAAATGATGATATTACAGAACAAATTGGCAATAAAAGTAGCAGGTTTGAAATTCATTTGTTACATTCTCCGAATTCGGAATGGATGAATGTTTGGAATTTGGAAGATTATTTGAAAGCATTGTAAATTTTCGGAAATGAAAGAAATATAAAATTTCATATTTTTTCAAGCGATTAAATTGAAATTCTATGAAGTTTAGATGAAAAATAATTTGGGAAGCTTTCAATAGATTGATTTTCCCAGTTCTAACTTCACAGCAATACACTGAAAAACATATAGATTATAGAATATATGTATAAATTATCATATGAAATACACATAGAATAAATTTTCAATTTACCGTTATGAAATTCTACACTGGATTTCTTTCGAAAAAGTTTTTGATTAATTGCGAGAATTTCTTACAATTCCAGTAAATAAGTTCAGCTGAATGATAATTATACAAATTGAACAAAATTTCTCCAGAGAATAGTATCAAATAAAACAGCGAATAATATTTTGTATATTGAAAGCTATTCTGGAAACCATCATAAAGTTGTAAAAAATTTCATTTGCATGATTTTCAGAAAAGAGTCAGATTTTTTGAAAGGAGAACATCACTAGATTTGACGATAAACGTTTTATTTTCTATTAAAATTTTAGTTGTGCTTTGAATGAAAAAATAATTTAGACATTCCTCAAAATTCCCGGTATTAAAATTTTCCGTAAATTTAAGATATTGATTTTTTAAAATAGTGAATATTAAAAGTAATAACCACTCTTTTTTACATTCTGACGGACGATGTGTATAAGAATCAAGTAATTGCCAAATAAATCGAAATATATGTTTAGTTGAGTACTGAACATACTAGGTGTTCCTGTTACTGATCTATATCTGGATAATTCTCCACTTCCTTTACAACGAGAGTTTGCAGAAGAAATAACTAAATTCGAGGAGAGTTTTTTTTCTTTCAGTAGTAGACAATCTTAATATTTCACACGCAGCTGTTAAGATTACATAAGCAAAATTAGTAAATATTGCCTTCCCCACTATATTTTCCTAGAGATTCTTTTCCAGTAATTAGCTGCTAAATTGCCGCATAAATCGACTTCTCCTATATCTGTGCTAAACTGTTCAATGAGACGAGATTAGGAGACAAAAACTTTTTCAGATGAATTCTTGAATAATTCCCTCCTACATATTAAACTTTTCTGACGACACTATTTAAAAAATTATCATTTCCTTATTCTTCATCACTAGCTTTCACGTTTTCTGGAGAAACAATAATAACAACAAACAATCGCTCTGTTCATCATCAACAAAAATTCTTTGAAGAGCTTCTTCTAAAGTGAATTATCTCAGTTTAGGTATTTCTTTCAGTTCTGAAGTATAAAATTTACCATAGTGTCTAATGGCGCGTGTAAGTGACTGAACTACCCTTCTCCCGCTGAAGGTGCGCCAGCGCAACACCTGTTTTCTCTATCCCCTCCACAAAACCACAAACATTTGGTTGATGGAATGTTGTGATACTCTGTGACTTTGACTAAAACTAGATAAACTCCAACACTCATTTTTCTCTCATTGCATCTCTTTTGCGAAAAGACCAGGTCAGCTGTTTTAGTTAAAAATATGATTAAATAGGAGAATCGTATTTAAAATAAAATATTTGGTCAGGCCAAATATTACTTTTACTGACTTTCCCCCCATTATATATCCTACTCAATAAGTACTGTTCATAAAAAATTTGTTTCGTAGGCAATTTTTCATACTCATTTATTATGACCGTTGAGTCAACGCAGCACCAGCGGTGTATGGGTCAACACTTACTTTTCGTAATTTTTTCAGCAGTACATTTATGTACTCAAAAAGCATAAAATATAAACTTTACGTCATTTAATCATTTAATGAGGGTATTAAGAGGTCAGAATACACAGAATATATAATTTTTCAAAATGTTAGGTAATTAAAAATTATATTAATGAAACAAAGAATAAAAACAAAACTGACAAAAATTTAATTTTTGCGTTTGAATTTTTAATTTTAACGCTTGAACTGGGGCCTGGGTAAGGAGGCTTGTCCACTTTCATCAACAACGGATGTAAAACGTATAAACAATGAATTTTCTTTCATTTGTGGAATGACGCCAGCTTTTTTGAATACGTCCGATTTTCTCTGTTACTACTCAATTTCTCTCTAGCCTCATTTATTGCGTAAATCTGGACAGTTTGAAGATCCGGACACTAATCCGGAAATGAGCTAGAAATCCGGACTGTCCGGACGAAATCTGGACGTATGGTAACCCTATATTTAACCCTTTGAGAACATCTATCACAAGGGCGTGCCTGCTGCTCGTAGACAAGTTTGCCGGATCTACGACACTCTCCGCTTGGGGTATGTGGGGACTGCCTAGCTGTTCTCTATGTATTTCAAGCCGTTTATGGCTTTTTCCGCAAATGACTTGTTTATTGCTTTTGCGACACAAATCGCAAGTTTTCGACGTGCCTTTGGCGGCCATCAAGTCCCCATGCAGGAGACAGTTCAGTTTTAAAGGAAATAACCGGAGTGCGGATTTTAGTTACTTCCAACAGCAACGGCCCGTGCATTTCGTAGGTAGTTTGTTCGTTTGATCATTTAATTCCATTAAGGAAAACAGATTGTATAATCCCTTTTTGGCTGCCGATAAAAATATCGTCAAAGTTCTGACAGAAACAGTCAGATATATGGCTTCAAATATAACCAACCTAAACTGAGAAGTATGCCAAAACTTAATAAATCGTAAAAATTAATCATTTATTCCGTCTGTATATTATTATGCTTATCATTATGTTTAATCCGCGAGAAACTGAATACATTAAAATGAATAGAGGAGCAACTTAGAACTGAAAAAAATTTGGCCATCTATTCAACTGCTTAATATGTAATAATCTAATTCTGGGGCATAAATAATTTCGGTAACTGATTTCGCATAAAAACTAAAAATGGTTGAATCCTAGTTCATGTACACACTGAGTTTGTAGCCAATATGGTTACCCAAGAAATCTAACCTACTAGTTCCACTAGCAACCCTTGTGTTAGATTGTTCACAAAACCTTTCGATTATTAAGTTTAAACATGAATCTTAAAAGACATGAAAATTAATTATAGTTAAAAAATAATTACTGATTAGAATAATTTTACTCAAATGTTGATTTAATTTCTTATAATTAAAGCTATTCTGAACCATGAGAGAAATATTACGGCGTTCTTTTTAAAGTAAACTTCTGTAAGATTAATGATTTTGTTAATGAATGATTTTTGGAATTTAGTGTTATAATTAAAATCGTCTCCTCTATCTTCCTGATTAAAAGAATTTTATTGAAATGTTGATTTGATCTGTATTGATTGATGAGTAAGTGCATTTATTCCTTGCAATTGCTAGTTCGAGAAAACATCCGATGTTTTTTATTGTTAACAAACTGCTGTTCCTGTTATCTGCTCATTTTCTGAAGTCCTCTACGTGCTTAAAAAATTTCGAAAAATTCAAGAACTTGACTGAGATAAATTGCAAATTGCTGGTCAAGATCTGCAAGAATACTATGAAATACCTGCACCAACTTTTAATCAAACGCATCTCCTTACACTTGATGTATTCGATTTCAACTTGTAGGAGTATGCTGCTGTATTGCTGCAGAAATTCCATTACAGGACAGGTGTCCATCGATAACTGTGATTCTGTCAAAGCTAATCTGATTTTTTTGCACACAGATGCAGAACCGAATCCTTCATGCCAATTGCGAGTGTCCAATGACATATTTAATTGATTGAGATCTTTTATAATGCAGGAAAAGATAAATCGAACTATTGCGCTTCCTTTTCTTGTTTCCTTTCACTTCCACTCCGCCATTCTTCAATCAAGTAGGGGACTTTATCTCACAGTAAATTATCTCTTTTAGGAGGAACACAACCCATCTCTTGAAAAACTAAGAAAAATTTTGTAGATAAAATGTTGAATACTTTAAAAGATCAAAATTTTTTATAGTTTGGCAATCGTAATTTAAACTAATATTTAATTTACTCACGTGGTATTATAGAAACATAAATTAAATGGATATCAACAGTTTTAACAAAGATCTTAAATCTTGACTGTTATGAACTTTAGGTCAATAATAAGTAATTTTAAATACGTTATAATGATATCATTACGTTATATTGAAGTTTTCTTGGCCATGCAAGAGGCTCCGTGCGTTGTAATTCATGCTTAGTTTAATTATAAAATATCAGATTTCACTATTTAATTAATCTATAAACAGATCTTGAAAATTAAATTTCACTTTCAAATGGCCATAAAAGGAATACAGCTGGACAAAATTCTATCAAACTTGGTAATAGCCCAGCTAAAAAAATATGCAGAAATTTTTTTTTTTTTTTGAAGTTTTCTTAAAGATTTCTGCATATTTTTGGAGGCAGAAAAAATCTGTATTTTTTCTTCAATTTAATCTGCAGAAAATTTTCCTATTATATTTTTCTCTAAATATTCTGCAGATTTTTTTGAAGACAAAAAAATCTGCATTTTTTTTTCAATTTAATCTGCATAAAATCTGCCAAAAAATTCTTATTATATTTTTATCTATACTTCAGAAAATTTTATTATGATATGCGCTTTAGCAGTGAATTGCTTTCAGTTGTCAGAGTGGTTTCTGGATGTTTTCATGGTTTTCCTCCAAGCCAAATGGCAATGTGGGCCAGTTCCCATTGAAAGCTCTCCAGGAAGGCAACCTGCCTCCATATATTAGAGAGCTAAGTTAAACTTCACATTAGGTGATACTTTGGTGTTACATAGTCGTTTGACAAATAGACGATGTCACACATTCTATTTATCACGATTTCCTGACTCCTGGACTTGGCCAGATACGCTGAACGAAGCGGGAGTAGAGCCGCTACTGTGTCTACTTGCATGTTTGTCCGTCCGTGTGTTTCCATACCCAAACAAATGTTCAATGATCGCAATGATAATGCGTGTATGGCTATTGGGCAGCGTGATGTCTGTTAATGTTCGTGTCAAGAAAAGAACGAATTAGATAGATGAAATCTGAAAATTGCTATTTATACCCAAAGCGTAGGTCTGTATAAAGTTTTAGACAGAATCCTTGCATGAGAAGAGGTAGTTTTTCTAAGCAGGTATTCCAAATATTCAATTTTCTTCATTGTACCATGTACAAAAAATAAACGTAATTTTTCAAAATTTTGTAACATGTTCATTACCACTCAAGTTGAATGAAAATATTGAATATTGCGCTTATTTATTTGCATAGTTCCAGTTAGCATCATAGCGATCCATCACAAGCATTTTTGGTTATTGTGTTTATGTGTATGCACGCTGTTAATTTTTCCGACGAAAATATGATTTATATTTATTGGTGTTAAGTTATCGTGGTTGTGATTAAAATTTTTAAAAAATATGGAAATCATAGTAAAAGCAGCTCTACTATGAAACTGTCATCACTATATTGTGATTTTCTAAATTTTAAGATGGATACAAATATCCTAGAAATATTTTTGGACATCAGTATCCAAAGCTATCGTCACAATTCGATATACTTATAAAATAGTTTTACTGATGCCAATCGATAATTTTAGCGGCATAATACATATGCAAAATTTTTTTGTGGCCATACATTATGACATATTTATGCGGGAGTATATGAGAAAGTCGAGGAGAAAACATTGCAATTTTCTTAAGGAGAAAGTCGAGACCAAAACTGCAGCACAGTTATTTTATGCAATTCCCATGCCTCTCTAACATGCAATCCAAATTGATACTTTAAGTATAAGATAAACAACATCGGTCACTAGATATTTTCAAAATAAATAAATAAAATCAAAATCCGATGGTTTATTTTATCTTCGAGGCTGTTGAAAAATATTAACACAGAATCCAAGTTTTATAATAATGTCCTTTGAAAGTAACTCTAGGAAAGAAGGAATGACATTTCTTTGAGTTAAAGTCTTCTAAATTGACTGTAAATTTAGAAGCAGTTCAAAATTAGAAGATAAACTAAATTATTAAAAAATCACGTTTAAATTGCATAAAAATTAACCATTGAATCCTTATTTCTGAGAATGTTTAGAAATCTTTCATATCACTCTTATTTTTAAACTTTATTGAATTACTTCGAATTTTTCAAAACAGAGTATTTCATTTTGATTAATTTCAATACATAAGAAAAATATTATTTTCATTAATTAAATTTCTGCTCCTGATTTGAAAAACACTCTTTTATTTGCCACCACATCTTTTCTGAACGTCTCTTTGGTTTGCTAGAAGCTCTACCTGCTCTTCAACTTTTATTGATTACATCCTAAATTTATGTTAACTTCAATACGAGAGAAAAAAAATGCTATTTTCCTTAATTAATTTTTGGCTCGTGATTTTGAAAGAACTCTTTTTTTGCTTGGACACAGTTTTTTTTTCTTAAAGTCTCTGTGATTTTTCGAAAGATGTACCAGTCCTTAAACATTCATTGATTGCATTTATTACACCTTATCACGCAACACTCAAAGGTTGTCTTCCAATTAATGATTTAATTAACCCTCCCAAACCTAGAAAACCAGTTCTAGGCGACCTACAGCATCTTCCCACCCAATCCTTTTCCCAGTGCTGCTCCCTCTGGAAGACAAAGACTAATTAATAAATCGGCCGAAAGTCACCTTGGCGGCAACCTCTCTACTCCTGTGTTGTATTTATCCTCATCGCTCCTAACAAGTCCCATCATTTATTATCTGGGTCCAGGGTCGCCAGGGGTAACCGATAAATTAAGTGCATCGTTCGCGAGTACCATCCATCATTAGAGGAACGACACAATTCGGTGGCATCAGCCCCCAGTCTGCTTTTGCTCTGGAAAAGTCAATCGGACTACGAGCACAAATCAAAAAAGGCTCTGGATATAAACCACTCTTATGTGATGTATGGAACTGGCCATGGCTAGTTCCCAATTAGTGCACTGATGAGACGTTGATTTGTTGAGTATAAGTCCTGTGATTAATTTGTCATTGTAAGTAATTGGACAAAACGGTTACTATGTAGTAATCAAAGATAATTATTAATCTGAAGAAACCAAGGTGTTTAACTCACGACATGTAGTTATTTTTTAAAATTAATACTTTAGTAGTGATGGGATGTATGTTTATATATATACAATAATAAATAAATACAGAAACCAAGACCAAAGATATTTCCTTGCTTGATATTTTTTTGTTTCAAAATATTGTTTTTTTGTTCGGTGTTCCGTGGAACAAACTCTTTTTAGCATTATTACTTGAGTCTGTGTTTAGAAAAGACCGATAATAAGTATACGCTCGTTAGGGATTTCCCTGCTGATGACGCGTCCCGTTATGTTATGTTATTTTTTTTCTTTCCTGGAGTGTTTATAATGTTTTCCTTTGTTTATATATATATATATATATATATATATATATATATATATATATATATATATATATATATATATATATATATATATATATCTATATATATATATATACTCTTTCTCTCTTTCTCTCATATATATATATATATATATATATATATATATGCATGTATAACAAATAAACAAGCATAACAGAATTGTAAAAGCAACAAAAACAATTCTTCTCAACATGTAAAGAAAAAAAATCTGCGATCTGCGGAAAGAAAATGCCGACAGTTCTTATAGAGATAAAATAAACAAAAGGGAAAGATAATATAAAATAATATAAAACGCAACGAATGCGCAATAATGCTGCAATTCAAGAAGATTTGTGGAAAATATCAATGCCATGAAAAGCAATCGATGTTAAATTTAAATGGAAAGACTGTAGTTTATCGGTAAAAACGTATAGCTGCTCATCAGGGGTAAATAAGTGAAATCTATTCGAACTGCTAAAAAATTAGAGAAATCATAATGCTTTCTGCGAACAGCGCTAAGACATTAAAACTTTTTTGGCAGCTGGATTTATTTTCTGAAATATTCTTTCATAAACTAAAAAAAAGTGTAATGTTGCTGCCAAACAAATTTCCACCAAAAAAAATAATTGTTTCCATCAAATGATATTTAAAATCATTTGTAAGAATTTCTTACTTTTAATTACCAGTAATAATCTTAAATTAAATTTATTAATCTATTGAAACATTTTAAGCTTTTGTTTCCTTAAGAAACTTTTTGTCCAAGTCTCATAACACTGTATTATCCACACACAAGGAGTTGCTATCTTCTTTCATTGAATAATGTTTTATTTATTCAGACATTTAATATTATATAAATTCATACTTTATACAGAATTTTGCTTCTTTGCATTTTTATGAATTTAATATCCTTACAAAACATTTCTGAAACAATAAAGGACTTTCTTTTTTCACTTTAGTGGCTTAAATGTAATACTTCTTGAAATGCAAAAGGAGTAGTATCTGCTACATGTATCGATTTTTCTTTTCGTTTCTTATTCAAATTTAAACTTATTTTAAAAAGAAAACAATTTTTCTTAATCTAGAAAACAACATCTCATCATTAAAGCAACATCGGAAGACATGCTTTGATTTCCGTTTGATTTCAGAGATTTTTTTTTTTTCCTGTCAACGAATCCTTTCTAAAGTTGAGATGCCCCCTTAAGAAAGCAAAAATCAGGCTGTTCTGAAAGCTTTTGGATATTGCTGCTTATCTTAAAAACTACTTGACGGAAATGGTTGGAATTTCTCCTTTGATGCATTAAAATTTTTTGTGTATATTCAAAAATTTTAACTTATAAATTTAAAAATTAATAAAAATTATAAAATATACTTTTATTTTAAAAAAATGCATGACTTTTGTCTTGTTTATCAAGTATTTTAATATAAAAAAGAATTATTGTTTGAGATTCATTTTGTTTTGAAATATATTGAAAAAAATTAATGGACATGATAATTTAACATTAGGAATTTTAAATTTCAATTATTCAAAACTCATCAACCGTTTACTCAAAATTAAAAAAAATGTTATATGTATTCGAGCTAATTTATTCTGGAGAAACTGAATATGTACTCAAAATTAGGTGTTGCCATTTGAAAAAATTTAGTTTGTGTAAATCTAAATATGAAGACGACCCCTTGGATAATAAATATTATGTACACTTATAGAGGACACATTTCTACGGCGGCAGACATTTACAGTTTTATTGGGCGATAATTAGTGTCGAAATAAAGAGCAGATTTCGGATACTTTTTTGACGGACTGTACATTATCTGTCCCATAAATACGCGAGTTAAGCCATTTGGATGGCCCTTAGGTGATATTCGATGATGTGAATTGCTTGCGTTGTTGGCGTGGGCTCAATGCAGCGTCTGTAATCATCATACCTTCCATCCAGGCAAGCGTACAGCTAAAGACGGAATTTGCTTGTATCACACTGTCCTTTGTTCTTGTCGTCTCTGGAAATCGATAAACAGATAGAACAACGGTTCAGCATTAAATTTTTGATGAATCTTTGAAAAAACTCTCAGGAAATTTCTGAAATGTTGAGCGTTGTTTATGGAGGCAGCACTATGAAGAAAATAGTTCTTTTTGAAGGGAATCATACATTTCAGTCGTGAAAAAAATGAAAAAAAAAATGTGAACATTGCAAGAAGAGGACGACCGTCGACGTTATGTGCTGATGAAAACATGGAACGACTCTTGTGATTTCCGATCGTCGATTCACTGTCCGGAAGAATCCCCGTCCATCCTTGTAAACTCTAAACCCATTGGGTGAGTCGGTGGACGTGGGTCACGAGTCACTGTCCGGATTATAACTGATGAACCGAATTCGAGAAAAACCTCTGTGCGCTCAATTCTGACAAAAAATATGGGGCCGAGAAAATTTTGTGCAAAAAACGTCCTAAAACTCTGCACATTTGGCAGTGATTGTCTGCAAGATTCTGGCCATAATTCGATCACTACGCTAGATCACCCTTATTCACCAGACATAGCCCCCAGAAACGATAAAAGTTGCAAATGAGGCAGCTGAAGTACCTGACATATGAGGACATTAGGATCTTTTGCACAATGGAAACGAAGGTGGAACAAGCATATTGATGCAATGGGAAGTGTTTCGAAGGGGAAAAGATTTATATACCTTAAATTGTGCAAAATAAAGTTTTCATGACCTTAGGACGTATAGTTAGCGGAAAGCTCTAAACTGAAAATGCTTCTGTTTCTTCCTTTTTTCCGATAACATTTCTTCCTACAAAATAAAATATTTTAATTTCAGAATATAAATCAATACAGAATTAGCAAAATAATAAAAGAAATCCACAAAACGCGAACATTTTTATTATTTGTCAAAGTAAAAGGAAATATTTATACTTGCTTCATTTTTAAAACATAGTAAATGAGTAAATAAAGTTAGGCTGATGTTTCTCACTTTCATGTTTCCGTTTGTTTTCAGAAAAAAATTATTTCAGAACTTCAAAGTAGCGGTTCGCAGAGCACGAGAAAGGTGAAAAAAATTGGTTGAATCTGCATTTTAAAACTATCTGCTTTCAGCAAATTCTTTTGAAATTACGGCTCCTATATTGGAATCTGAAGTTCACGTGTTTGCATTGCAGTTTTCCATTCAATTTCACCTTTATCTGGTCATAAATTATTGCTTTGCTTTGAGAAAGTCCATTAAATTTTTTTCCTATGTTAGGTTGTTGTTTGATGTTTAAACTTTTGAAGTGCTTTTTATTCTCACCTATATGTAAAATATATAATTTCCTTTGCTCTTCTTCGCATTCCTGGATATGTGAAAAAGAATGTTATTTTGAATAGATGTCTAATGATTTCTACAAAAGGATGTGACTTAAAACAAAGTATGATAGATAGGACTTATTGACAAAACTTTTTTAAACTTATATATTTTCTCAGCGAAAATATATAAGTATTAAAAATTTTGGTGAGTATGATGATGAAAAGTATGTCAAAATTATGTCAGTAATGTCAGCCATCATTGACATCAGGTTTACTGATTAAATTTAGTTAAACTTTTAGTTAAGTTTCTATTATTTATCTGGGTTTAGAAAGTATCTCTTTTATCACAAAAATCAAATGGGATTCAATCTTGTTGATGTTTATGACTCTAAAAGATAGCTAAAAAATTCCTTCTTTAAAAAGGAAATGTTATTTTTAATATACAAACGATAAACACTTAAGTTTATAAAACGTAAAACTATCCCTTTTTATTCTCAAAACTTGATGCATAAAAACAATTACTTGTAAACACCAACTCATTTTTCAAATCACTAAAGATATCCTATTCGAATCTCATACAAAATGCTTATGAACTTTGAGTTTAAATTGAAATAATTGAAGAAAAACGCACCCACTTTTACAACAAACGTCAGAAGAGAAATCGCATCGGAAAAATTATAATCAATTTTTGAAACCCTCTTTTATTAGAAAGAAATTCCGAATGTTTTCCATTCGAATACTTTTCCTTCTGAAATCAAGGAGCGCTCTGAACAAGACAAATGAAATCAAATCGACCCTTGTCAGTGAAAGAGGTCTTTCTCTATTTTTAGCGCGACAAATTTCAAATATCGAGCTTGGAAAACCCATGAGTAATCAAAAATACTCACGCGATGTTGTTCGAAGATGAAATAAAATATCGACAGATGCGATGATAAATGACGAACTCGAGCGTTTCCTTCTAAAAGTGGGAGGAAATCTTCAATCATTCCAAAAGCTCCATTCTTCAAGCTTCTCCGTTTTTCAAATCTGTGAAATATTTCACCCACAGGAGAAAGAATAATGCGGAAAATTTAATTTGTATAGGGGTGATTGAAACCCCATTTCAGAAATACGGAAAATAACCGTGGAATAAAAATTCGATATAATCTTATAAGTAAAAGTGAAACGCTTGAATAATTTGCACACTATTGAAATCCAAAAACTGAATAGATTTTCTTCAAAGTTTGCTCATAAATAATATGAAGCATATGGAAGGTTTTAGTGAAAA
>BGPR01009876.1:13250-40464 GCA_013235015.1 Araneus ventricosus | reverse complement strand
TAAGAACTGTTACTTATGTAATTATCAGCTATGACACCAGGAGGCGCTGTCTTCCTTATCTCCGGAGACATAACAAGATAACTCTGATAGAAGCCTCGCTGTAGTTAAAAATTTCAGACGGTAAGGGGATTTTCTGTGTTATTATATTTTATATAATAACACAGGTATTTATATATAAAGGTATTTTTTGGATTAAAAATGTTGCATTTATATTTTTGAAACATGCGTTCATTTATGGGCGCATCGGTGTTCCGTTGAATCCTGAAATTAAATATATTTTTATTTCCTCGCATATGGTTCACGCTACGTAGCAATCAAGAGCTAATTTGATAAGTGATAATTGTAGCCCTTGCTATATATATGTATTTATATGTTATAAGTACTTCAAATCTTGTTCACAAATACTGAACCATAAGGAAGGTTTTAATGAAGACTTCGTTAAAATTAACTAAATATTTATTTTTTATTAATAAAAGATATTAAAATATATTCTCCCCGAGACAGGCCGGGTATATTAGCTGGTTTTAAAGAAATCAGAAAATGAATGTGGTCTACATATATGCATGCATACACACATACTTTTAAACAATTTCATGACATTAGTTTCACGACGTTGCTTACCTTTTTGGTTTCATAACATTTTTCAGAATTATTGCTATGTGTAGCTAGCTTTTTCGAAAGAAATGGGCTTAATTTCCTTGTGTTTGTATTTTCTTTGTCAAGAATCAAACTTTAGTATGATCAGTCAAATTTTGCATATAGATAATGCTTTTCACCTAACTCTTGAGTTACGGTTGCATCCGCTTTTTCAAAAACATTCATTGTAGGCAAACTTTTTAAAATGGCGGAAATAAATCTGAAATGGGAAAGGAAGAAAAAAATAATATCTCCAAAATTAGGTAAATTCGAGAACGTGAACTTATACAAATATTTGTCTAGATTTTTTTAAATGATGAAATACCCATAATTGAAAAATATTTTACGAAATGGACAAAAATCAAGTTTTCTTTTGTATAAAAACAATTAAAATTTAGAATGCTCTTATTAATTTTCACGAAAAATTTAATATGCAGTTAAATTAAATATTTTTTACTTTCGCTTCCAAAGAGATAAATATTTGAAGAAAGAAAGAAAGGAAAAAAGACATGAAAAAAATGAAAAAATATGACGTTTAAATGTTTTATGCTAATTTTTCTTCGCAGTTAATACCACAAAAGACACTCAAAACATCCTTATATGCTGACGATTTTTTATTTTTACGGTTCAGGGAAAATGTCCACCAAAGTAAATATTTTTACCATCCTCCGTTTGAAACCTTGATTTCGAGGGATTTAATAACTTGGGAATCGTAGTTTTCCGAAAATGCAGTGCAAATATGAAATTATCCATGCTTTTCTGTTCCTACATAATAGTTGTGGTTGAATATGCTTTGCATTTCAAATACATTTTGTCAAATTACAATTAAAAATAAGTAAATTCCTTAAAAAATGAGAATTCTGCTTTGAGAGCCGATCTCAAACGCTGTTTAATAATCTATTTAAAAAATATTATCCATTACACAAGACTTTCGAGTAGTGTTCTCTGAGATACATTGTAAAAAAAATCATAAAAAATAGTGTTTTTGAAAAATGCAAATATTTTCTCATCAGTCTACTAAAGAATAACTTAATTAGTCACTTATGGTAGTGGAATGAACATTGTATTTTTCGTATAGCTTATACAGAGGATAATTTTTTAAAAATAATTTAATAGCTCTTTAAATTAGTATAATTTAATTTGCTCTTCGTACGTTATCAATGTAAAAAAAAACTTTTAAAAATATAATTGAAGTTTTTAACAAAAATCCTGGGATATAGAAGTAAACAAGAAAGCAAAAAAGTTGGCGGTTTCTTTCATAATGCACCAATAAATATCACTAGAAGATCCCAGTTCGTACAAAAGACATAGAAATTAAAATAATTTGACTTGTACTAGCAATAAAAAATATTTGTAACTAGCTACAGTATTCTTCTCTCGACTTTCTCTTATACTACTATAATATGGCTCGTACTGTGCTTAGATTCATTCTTCAGCAGGACATTCACCAATGTTCCAATCCACTTTTTTTCGAACAAATGATGCCAAGCCCATTCGTCAATGTGTTTGGAATTTCAACGTTGTTGGATTTCCATTAATCCCGTTCGGACATAAAAGTGAAATATGATCCTTCAAGGCGGGCGATAAATCACCCTTGTGTGGGGGTGTTGGGGAGGGGAAATGTGCGTGGGGAGTCAGACTGAAGAAATCAAGGCGGGGAGGGTGCTACAAAAAGCAAAAATCCCCCGAGTGGGGGGAGGAGGATGTGGGTGAGAGTAAGTCTGGCTGGAGGAGGAGTGGAGGTATCGAAGCACACGGTAGTGCGCTTTGAACTTCCGTGAATGGCCCACCTAAATCTATCGACTTGAATGGGTGGAAAACAAACCAGTCGTTGGTCCAAATGGAATAGAACAGTGTTGTGGTGAATGCCCAGCTTTAGAGACAAGCATATGCATTTTTCTTCTCGTTCACCATTTGGATCCAAAATTTGATAACATATCTACAGTTTAGATGCAGACGTCTCAGACCGAATTTTAATTGCCCAACTAGTAGCGATTTTATGTTATTGTATTCACAAACCAACCGACAGACAGACGGTCATGATACTAAAAATGATTTTTTATGACTCTGGCAGGTCTAAAATTCATAAAAAATCTTTTTACACTCTTTTATACAACCTGGGCTCATCTGGAGCAAATGCACACATTTCCTAATTATTCATTGATACTAAATATGTCAAAAATAAATTAAAAGACCAACTTTTGGGATAAAGCAGCCAAGGAGCGAGCATACATCTCAAACAGCTTCATCATCATCATCATCATCATCATCATCAAAGACCAACTGGGGTTACTTTGTACCGCAAATTTCTATGGGGCAAAAGAAACCATCAATTTTGTTGCAAAGTTACCCCACATAAGAAGTAAATCAATTGCACTTTAACTAATAAGTATAACTGGCATTCAAAGCAACAGAATGAAAGCTAGGTTTATTATCTTTCACATTGAAATGCACTTGCCTTCCGACGTGTTGTACTTTCTTCATCAGAGACAGATTTTTCTGCACTGAAATTTTCGCCGAAAAACTGGTTCAATTTTTTCTTGCTTCTATAACCTCCTGAATGCTTGTTATATGCGTTTATGCAATTAAATACATTCATCAGTGTTGCCAACAAACGAGAAAATATTTCAATCCCGTACGGCATAAATCCGGTCAATTTTCAGCGTAAATTTTATAATGGAGCAAAGTTCACTGGTGCAAAGTGAATCCGGATAACGGTAAAGGGGAGAGTCCTCGAATTTGGAATACCTGAACAATTAATTGTTATGAACCACATTCAATATTTCTGACTATCAGGCTGGTCTCCAAAGGTGACTAATAAAGGCGAATGTGTGCTTTTGTTAGCCATCTAAAATCTCTAATAGGCAGACCGTTGTACCAGGAGTTATCAAATTTGGCCCAGAAGTACTTTGGAGATTAGAAGATCATTGTATATAACCCTAAGTTTATGATTCTTACTTACATGTGATGAGTATTTTTATGGTATTGTTTTCCTTTTTTATCTATTAATTCTTTCATTCCTTTCTTTGGAAGTTATCTATTAATTATATACATAACTTCTGTTATATATTTAATATAATATTAATTGTTTTGCAGCATAGTTTGGACTTCGATATTAAGCTAAAATTGTTCAACAATTTTGTCAATAATTGAAGACTTTCTGAATATGAAGAGAGATGAAATAAGAGGAGACGGACAGACTAAAAAAAATCTATTTTGGGAGCCGTAAAAGAAGGAATCCACATAAGTACTACTTACGTATACTATCAGGTTACCAGACTATTTTATGAAGAATCTCATACATTATCATCTCAGATAATGGAAAGAATTAATATGACAGTCATTACACACTATCAGATTACCAACCACCTATAAATAATACCCACTCGCATAAACAGAAAAAATCTTATTGCTTTGTCTACCGAAGTCTGAGCCCAAGCTAAACATTAAGAACACACATACAAAAAACCCCACAGTCGTGAAAGTTATAAGAAATAAAACACCGCATCCGTTGCTAAACGTTTTTTTCCCAAAACTTTGTTGGACGACAGTAAAATGTCCTTATTTCAATTACACGTATCACAGTTCAGTTTTCAATACACTATTTACGGCGTGTTTCTTTCCTTCTGCGCAATTACGATCTCAAATTCCATCTAAGTAACCCTTTATAGCTTCGGACAACTGTAATAAATCCTACCTTCTTACCACTCGACTACGCTTTCTTTAGATCCCAATCAAGGCAATTACTTCGAGAGATGATTACAGGTTTCTTCGCTGCAAATCCCCGAGGCATTGGAGAGGATGGCGCTTGGAGAAAGAGCAAAAGTGCCGATGCTGCAGAAACACACCATTAGACTCATAGCACATCAATGACAGGAAAGGATGGTTCCAGAGACATAAAGAAAAGGAAATCAATGAAATTAGTAAATAAAGAACGGAGATACTTGGGGACAAGATCTCATATTGAAGTCTTCAGACAATATATTTGTACCATACTTTCTCAGGTAAAATATTGATTATTAGTTTGAATAAGTGGCGTATGAGTAGTTGGTCAAGTTGGTAATTCCTCTTATTTTGTAATTATTATAGATTATGTTTATGATTATTATAGATTATGCTTATAATTATTATAGACTACATATATATATTATTTTAGATTATAGTTGCATTGATAGTTACAGATATTTCTTTTAGATACTAATTAATATAGAAATCTGGGAAATACTAGCCGAATTCGGTGACCAACTTGTTCGCCCGCAATATTATCTTTCTGTCTGCTAATCTATTGATACAGAACGCATAACTATTCAAAATTTCACCTTAGCTACTTAATCAGATCGAAAAATTAGGAATTTAATGAAAATTAAAATTAAGCGAGAATTATTTACTTATTTCAAAGCATGTTTTTCAAATGTTGAATTTAATATTAAACGCAATCACGAATTATTTGCCTACGAATGGCCAAATTTAGCAGCAAAAATTAGCAGATAAGAAAATTTGTAAAAAATCTACGTCGTCACGATTTGAGAAACAAAACGAAATAAGTTGAAAATGAAACTAAATTTCAGACAACACAAAGAGAGCTAAAGTTCCTCCTAAAAGATCCTTCAAACAGAGCTAAAGGTCAGAATTTCACAAATATTAAATTTAAGATTAAAAATTAATTTTCATTCTGTCTTCGTTAAAATGTCTACAAAAACCCGAATTATAGTAACTGCGAAATAAAAATGAAACTAAAAATCTATAATAGCATAGAAATGCCCCGTCCTGGTCGAAGCCGTCCGGTTGATCAGATGAGGGTCGAGTGAAGCAGCCCCACCTAATATGGGGCGCAAGTCCCTATTATCGGTATCGGATTAACCCCGATTACTATCTTATATCAAGTCATGATATATATATAAAAGAGGCAAAACATAATGGAAAAATAATAAAATAAAAAACAAACATTCATATCAAATTCGAAAGGATATGAAAAAACGAATTGAAAGTATATCCGAGTAAAGACAAAAATGCGAATAGTAACAGATGGAAAATATATTTATAAATATATCACATGCACAATGAATGCATTCATTTCACATTTTACTCTTTCATTTTACGATTTATACTCTCTCTCTATATATATATATATATCTTCAAAACATAATGTTTTCAAAAGTTTACCGAAAATAGAACGTTAATTTACCATAAATAAACAAACAAAAATAAAAGTTTAGATCAGGACCACTCCATTGAGAGAGTTTCATAAAGTACTTTAACAATTGCAGAAGCTTGAGAGCGAAACTCATGAATGGGAACCAACTCTTTTAAGTCTTTGTTTTTCCAGCTTTTAGATCGAAGGTCCATCCATAGTTCAACTCCAAATTACATGGGATACAGATTCAACATTTTGTCCACATTGACATTCAGCTGGCTTGCCAAACATCGATGCTTGGAATGAGTACGATGGTTGATGAGTTGGAAAAAGTACGATGAAAATCTATAATGTGAGAGCAAAGCTAAAAAAGCAAAACCCGTTAACACATTATAAAAATATCAATTTGAAGATGATGCGAGAAAATATTTCAGTATGTAAAACTTATCAAATGAAATAAAAATATCTTCATTCAATGAGCACGTCCCCCTAGACATTTATTAACAGCAATTTGCATTTTTAGCAGTAGAAGGTTGCATTTTAAAGGCTAAGATATATTATACTCTATTATAAAACCTAGTGATTTTTCGAAGTGAATGAAGCTTTTATAAGTTCTAAATTTCTAATTTAAGAATTAATGATCTTTGAAAATTAGCCTATAACGTAAAATGTTATTTCCTTCAATTAAGCTAACTATATGAATACTCCTTTATTCCGCCTTTATATTTGATGAAACAGTTCTTTCCAAGGCAAATGAGTGGAACAAAATTAAACTAAAACTGCAATGAAGAAAATAGCTCTTAATAATATTACATGGAGATAAAGAGTTATTTGAAAAATTAGCTCTTATTTCGCTTCAAAAGTTCTTTTATCGTCAATTTGTACTTAAAAATATTTTTATAAACGATAAATGAATATCACTGATGTTATTTGATAAAATTAACTTTATCGATACGGGACCGTCCATACGTCCCTTCAAGCAAACGACGATAGCCGTCCGAAACGGACGAATGCCACTCTGAAATTTCCACCCCCTTTCGTTAAGTGTGATTGATTTCACACCCGCGGCGCGCGCTTTCTTCGTTAGAGTGGCTCGCCCATATGTGTTTGGGGAAGAGGGGAGTTTTCTTACAATTCGGACAATGCCAGCTATCATTGTGGTTTTTGAGGCGGGAAAGTGAATTTCCCTTATCTTTGATAGAGGAGCTCGGCCGTTCCCGTATTTTGAGGACCCTTTATTTCAATGGCATTAGGAATCAGAGGGTTAATCAATAAAAAGTACGATGAGTGTATTATCGGCTTTCAATCCTTTCGTGTATAACAGTAGTCACTGTCTTTTATTTCTTGTACGAATCAATTTAATGAAGTTTTATCTTCTTACTTGGAAAACGACAACATTTGAATCACTGAAACATCCTTCCTTTTGATAATAACAATTTAAAAACAGTCCATTTAGTTATTTGATAAATAAATTGTAAGAAATTGGGCTGTCTTATCCATTGGGCTAATTGGACTGCCATTGTCCCAAAGGTTCCTAAAAGTTTACTGATTTTGTTTTAATTCTGCACCAAAAAATGTATTATAGTTATAATTTTAATGTAATTGTGTTAAAAATAAAATTATGATTAGGGCTTGTAACTAGACGGCCATTGACTTGCATATTGTTGCATAAGTATGTATATGTTTACATAATGTTGTTTACATAAGTATGTATATGTTTACATAACGTTGTTTACATAAGTATGTATATGTTTACATAATGTTGTTTACATAAGTATGTATATGTTTACATGATGTTGTTTACATAAGTATGTATATGTTTACATAATGTTGTTTACATAAGTATGTATATGTTTACATAATGTTGTTTACATAATGTTGTTTACATAAGTATGTATATCAGTATAAAATATTCATGAAGAGACAATCAGTGAGAAATTTCTAAGCTATTAGTATAATGAATGTTGCCTATATAATCATTGATAAAGTATGTAGCTGAACGCTGATACTTAATATCATTGTAAGGCTTCAGATTTATTTTATTTCATAGGTAGCTATTTTAGTGGGACCATAGGCGCTGAAATTCCTATGTATTATTTTATTGATGGGGCTCCAAAATACTCTATCACGGGGCGCTCATATTTTCTATCACGGCCCTAGAAGAGAATATTGCTAACTGTAAATTAAATATTTTTTTCATGAGTTATCAAAAACAGGACAGTTTTTGCAATTTCTCTTCTTTTAAGTGATGTCATCATAAATAACTATATAATAACTATCTTCATAAATAACTACAGTGCACTCCCGATTATCCGGGTTAATCACCTGGAGGGATCGCACGGACAATAGAAAAACACGGATAATCCGAAAACTCCTTTTTATTAAAGAAAAAATCAACATCAGTAAAAAAATATAAAAATTACTTACATTTGCATTCTGTATAACATCAAACTAGGAATTTTCCTTTTAACATTTACTTCTTTAAAAAATCTGTAATGCGTTTTTGCTTCTGCTGTTTGTTCATCTCTTGCTTATATCGACACATATTTTACAAACCGCAGTAATGTCACTGTAATCAAATCCTTTTTGCCGTATAATCTAACAAAGTTTCCACAGATGGTAGAGCAGCAGAATGAGAAATTGTATTTCCCTCATTTAGTACATCTTCTGCATCAGTTCTGGCTAATTCTCCATTATCAAATTTTTGAAGGATTTCTAATTTTTGTTTAACATTTAAAACCTTTCGTTTCACACCACTAATTTTTACCAGTAAAAAATTTCACGCTACTAACTGACGATAAACAAAACGCAAAAACTAAAGGAACACGTGCGAAAGTGAGAGAAGACGAAAAAGTTAAAGAATGACGTGTCAGGGAGAAGCGTGTTCGTACTAGAATGAGCTAGAAGGAAGTGGATGATTCATTTCTCGGAAAATTAGGGGTTAAACCGGTAGAGATTGCACGTGGAGGAAGAAAAAAAATATTCTTTAGCCTCCGCCATCACGGCTCATTAGTTTCACGGAATGAATCTCTCGATCGAACATCATTATCGATTTTATATGCCTGATAAGTGTGAAAATATTTTTTAAATTTTTTTTGCGAATCCGGAATGAGCACGGATAATCCGCAAACCGGATAATAGAGAGTATACTGTGTATTCATAGATAACTATATAAATAACTATATAACATACACATTATATCATAAATTTAGTTATTAAATTATAATGTTTGTCACTATTAATACAAGTTAAATTTTATTAAAAAAATTTGTATGAACAGATTCAAGGAAGTAAACGAAATTTTGAAAAATATAAGGTACCTCACAGTTATTATTTTATAATGAAAATAAACAGGGAAACTATACATTTTTTAATAGTTGGAAAAGGAATGTAATGGTCACAGTTTGAGTACACTATTTCTGGTCGAAATGTAGTTCTGAATAATATAAATCGATATCGTTTAACTCATCTTTTCTGATGGTTTTGATTTTAAACTAGAAAATCACACGCCATGATATGACGGGTGCTAATTGCCTCTTCATTCAAGAGATTTCCCGTCAAATTTGACGTTTTTAAATAGATATATATGCGAGAGAAATGCTTAACATTGATTGAAAACATGTAGAATAAACATGTTTTATGACAGGAAATATTTTTTATTTACATATTAAATAATATGTAAATAAAAAATATTTCCTGTTCTATAAATAAAGAAATATGTAAATACATATTTCTTTATTTATAGAACCTCTTAGCAAACAACATTCCGTGTGAAGTATTTATCGCTGTTTAACAATTTTATTATATTTCAATAACCATGAAATTCTCAGCTTGTCAAACGTAAGTCAAAAGTTAAAATTTCAAAGGAATTCTTTTTTGAAATTCTAATCAAAACAAAGCACTTCTCTGCTTGTCAAACGTTGCCAAAAAATATTATCAAATTATATCATCACGATTGCAATAAATAATCAGATGCATCTTGGCGTCCAAACTATATCACGAGCATGATATACCACTGACGTAATTGACTACATTCTATTAAAAAACGGAAATTAATTTGAAATATATGATTAATATAATTTAAAATTTCTCGGAACTATTGATCATAGCGAGATAAATTTTATATCAATCGATAGAAAATTTTATTTCACTATTTTAGAGCTATTAAATTTGAAATTAGAACGACAATTACTCTTTTAAATTTAAAATTACTGAAATTTAGGTTCTCTAACAATGAAATAATGCTGTTTAACGTTTCGCAGTGCTATGGCGGGCGTTTCATTTTTGGTGACGTCAAAGCGTTACCAAGAGACAGATCTGGGCTATTATATTAGTAATATTCTGCTTAGTTGAGCAAAAGTAATGATCGGCATACCAGGTTTAAGAGTACCGAATGTCTTTTAGCATATATCCAATACTAATGAGTTTTGTGTAGCCTCATCTTATTTTAAAAAAAAAAAATTAAACAGACACTAATGAAGTTATTCGTAGTTAAAACGTTCATTTATTCTTTTATTAAATAAGCATTTTTAGAGTTCTGCACTCCTTAATTATACTTGTGATAATGGCTTGAGAACAATAGGATTTGCATCTCTTGAGTTTTATCAACTTTCAACACAAGCTTTTGTCAGGGAAACCTTGCAAAGTTTGGGCATATTTTTAACATAAAAATTTTAATTACTACTTTCATTTTGAGGATGCCTGTTCATGATAAAGTTCTTTTCCCCATAAAGAATTATTTAATTTTTGTTTGTTTTGTTAAATATAAAGTTGTTCTAGGTAATATGTTTAAAACATGATGGTTTTTTTTATTTTATGTCTATGGATTTTTAAAAAAAAGTCATTAATTCTCTTTATCAAAAAGTTGCGATGATAAAATTTTATATTCGACAGATAATTGAAATTGGTTTTAGAAGAGAAATATATAATTTATGTGTTTTATTTAATTGAATTGATTTTGAATTAATTCTTCCGATGTCTTCGTTAGACATAAAAAACCTGCAGTTTGTACTTGAATGTACTTTTAGGTTAAGTATAAATCTATATGTTTGAAAATTGTTGAATGACACAAACACTGTTAAAAACAGGAGAAAAAATGTCAACGAAAATTGTTTAGAAAATGATAACGGCACCTTGAGCAAACCAAGCGTTTAAAGGTTAAAAAAAATGACCGGCAAACCAGAGTGCGAAGGTCGGAGATACAAGGAAAGAAATTTTCTTCTCCACCTCCGCCATTGTACCGAATAGTATTCCTATAAAGAATCTACTTAAAATTAAAGAGATTTATGAACTCTGACAGGAAAACTTCTAGAGCAAACAGTTTAACATTTTGTTTAAAGTAATAATGATAATTATTTAATTTCAGAAGGAAAGTATTATCCAAAAAGTTTCTTGATCAGCATTCTTTCTTGATCACCATTGAATCTGGAACAAATCTTGGATTATGATTTGTTGTCGGATAAAAGGATAAACAGATTATTTATTCCAAATTAGTATAAGAATGTTTCAATAAGATTTTTTCTAATATTTTCATAAACAACAAACACAGCAATTTTTTCATGATTAAGATTCAAATTAGAGAATATTTTTCATATTATATAGCTAGAATATTAAGATGTTGAAACATTCATATAATGAAGTTAATCTCTCAGAAACATGCAACAGACTCAATACACATATAACTAGACGCGTAGCTACCACGAATCGCAAAAGATGGGTTTTGTACCCCTGAATAAAAGACTCGATTGCGTGCTTACTGTGCCTACACCTTCGCCAAAAAGTTTTGCCTGCCATCGAAAAAAGTATTCTTAGAAGTAATTATCTTAATATGTCAGCCAGAAGCATAGAAATCAACATCGAATCACTGACTTTCCATCCTTATGTTACCGGCAATGTATGAAACGCCGGCATTCTATAGAATATTTAGGCACTTTATGGAATGCCGGGCGTTTTCAGGCAAAGTATGAAATATGCGAATTATCACATACTTTACCTAGGCATTGTATATAATACCTAGGCATTCTATAGAATGAAAAATGCTATTTAGGCAAAGTGTGAAAAGAAGGTCATGATAAGATCATTATTTAAAAAAAGTGCATACTTTAAAAATACAAATGTTATTTTGAAAAAATAATGAAAGAGTGCCTTTAAACAACTTTTATTCAAAATACGTAAAGAAAAATGAAAGTCGTACAAAACAAAATTTATGCCTTTCTTATGACAATACAAAATGAAATATGAACCTACTTGTTGCATCAAAGGAAATAATTTTATTTTGAATTGCACTTAATTTCATTTCTCTGAAAAAACGAATCGACTTTGCCGGTTTGTCATTTGGCATTCTATAAAATTCCTAGGAAATGTGTGAAATGTTACCAGTTTTCGGCATTCTGTAAATTGCCTAGGCATTCTATAGAATGCCGACTTTCATACAATATTAGTAACACTTATACTTGAAATGTCCCTGTTTATCAGATCATAAAAAGTGATAAAGAAATAAATTTTCAAAACCTAAAAGCTCCGTATGCTGATACTTTCTCAATAAAATACTCGTTGGCTGGTGTGAAATAGATTTAAAGGAGATTATTTGAAAAATAAATCGCCTTTAAACCAAGAACTTTCTGATACGCATAGCTCACACAGTTATAAATAGCATAAGACTGGAAAATGAGAGTATTGTATTATATTATTTTCAATTTTCAATAGAGATTTGAAACTTCATACAGGAATCATTATGAACAAGAAAAAAAAATCAAAAGCATTGTTATCAAATATGAAAATAAGTTGTTTTTTTTATCAATGATTAAGTTTTATATTTATTTATATCCTGTTTCTACCCATGTATACATTAGAGTTTCGGAAAAACATCTTTGATATGTTAAAGACAATGGAGCCCCCTTTATATAAGTTTTTAACAGTAAAAGAATCCTCTATAAATTGTGAAAAATAAAACAACTAAATATAACATAGGAAAGCAGGGTAGAGTTGTGTTATTATATATTCCAAGATAAGAGAAATTAATTTCATTAAGTTCTTATTTTTTCCAACCTGCTATCTAAAACACTCTTAGATTCAAACGATACCGTGTTGATGATTTTAGAAAAGAAAATGAAAGAGCTTCCTTATATCCTTTGCAAATCTGCCTAGAACGAAAAATGCGATTCTCGAATACAAATTTGCTTTCAAGTGAAACCGATTTTTCGCATCTTTAACGTTCTAACTTAGGGGCTTTAAGGAAAAGATAGCTTACCTCAAGGTTACTTCTGAGTAGAAATTCGCTCCTTTCTAAAAAGTAAGGGTCTAAGACAGACTTGAGTAAAGTGAAAATTTGGTAAATCTTTATGTATTTTTTTGAAAGTTTCTCATTCAAAAAAAAATGTTTTTACAAATGCGTAAGAATCACGTTGTCCAACATTCTGTTTGAAACAACAACTATTCACGATTAAACAAAAATAATAAACAGAATAACGGGAGAGAAAAATAAACATTTTTTAAAAAAAGAAAACACTTTTATTAGGGGACTAAAAAGCGGAATTTTAAAAAAATTTTAATTACTTTCTATTTTTTCATAATTTATTCATAATTCATTATTACAAAATCCGGAAATCAATTTTTTGAAATATTTTAAATTTAAAATTACTCAAAGAACAGGTGAAATCGTAGGAATAGAAACCTTTAGGAATAGATTGGACCATAGAATAGTGTAGGATCCTTATTCGTATCCTGAAGGTTAACAGATCTGATTTAAAAAAGTGAAAAGACTATACAGATGTTACGGTGCCATCCATATTTACAAAGACGCTTGAATAATTCCACTTTTAGAGTAGGTTTAAAATGGCCGCTCAATAGGAAACAAACTTGATGGATGGTTAATAGTATATTTTTAAACTAAGAATCCTAATTATTCTCATACATAAATTCATAATAGAGATGCCAATAAGTTAATAACTTCCGCGAACTAACAGACATCGTTTAGTTTAGTTTAATTTTATTAACGCCGCGTTTTGAACCAACACGAGGGCTGTTTCGAGATGGATCTCGTAATTTTGAACCGCGGTAAGATGGCAAGGACGACATCTGAACTGGCGCCCCCTCTCCAAACTTCCGCACCACTGAGCGACAGAGAACATTTGGCCACTACTAGCAAACATTATTTGCCTCCATCTATTTTGGCGCATTGTACCATGCTCATTTAGATTTAAGAATTAGCTAAACTTCATTGCAGAATTACTTAAGTTTCGAGAAAATAAAAACACACAAACAAAAAATATATTAAAAACACAATTTTATTAGAAGTATATTTTTTTATTTCAATTATTTTCTCCGTTTTAGTTTTTAACTTATAATTCATTATTATGAATATTATGGTAATTTCTATTCATCTTTCCTCAAGTTTCACCCATAAGAAATAAAAATTTAATTAAATCGATTAACTGTTAATGACTGAAAGTATAAAATAGCATATTGCCATCGAGAACACGAAAGTATACAAAATTTGAAAATTCTACTATATTAGGAATTTAGTAAAGGAAAAAAAAGGTAAAATTCCATTTTTATAAACATGATTTAAATTGAGTTAAAACAGAAAAAAGTATTTTGTTTAATTGTGTTTTAAATGATTTTATTACTCTCTTTTGTCTACGTTTTGTCATGCATTTGAGTAATAAAAATATTTCATCATATTAATTTTTAAGGGTTGCACAATTTATCAGTGGTCGATTGTCATCCATATTAATTCAGTTTTATATATTTTTGCACTGAAGCAAAAATTCTTACGTTACAAAAATAGAACTGTAATTATTTTCGGACCAAAATCCCATTGAAGTGTGGTATGCCAAATAATACAATATTCTGAATAAATGTTTGAAACTAGTCTTGCAGTTATTTTTTTTTCTTCACTGATATAAATTGATATTGAAGTATTAAAATTCACTGAAAAGGTTTGGTTATAAATTAATAAAAAAAAATTAAGTGAAATTTCATAATTTTTAAGTCACTTTAAGGGAAATTATTTTAAATCGAGACCCAATCATGGAAAGAAAATTTGCTATTTTATTTTCAACCAGCACAGTTCCCGAAATTGCCCGCTCTTACTCAGGTAAAAATCTTTTGGAAGAAAAGAAACCGAACAATATTTTATAAATAACATAATGCTTATTAATCGTACTTTCTGCGGAAACATTTCTCAATTTTTTATGTAATAATTCACAAATTAATAGTACAAAAGTTTCTTTCACTTATGATATATCATAACATAGAGTATTGCATTTATTTGTTGCATTGCCAGCCAATATTTTTCGGGCATCTTATTATTTCGGAAACACAGGACATAAAAGTTTCACGCTAATTGGTCCATTCGATAAATGTCTTTCTATGACTCACCTCCACCCAACCCAGAAGAGTGCAAGATGTGGCCCTTTTCTCAATACAGTATTTGTTGTTGTTGTTGAACAACGTGGGAGTCGTTTTTCAACTAAAATTTCAACAGTTAATGTGTCTAAATCAACTAATGAACCATGCTACGATAAAATTGCTTCATCCGTACTAAATCAACATTTCTACTTGTCTTAGTGGTAGTTCGCATCCTAAAGGGTTTACTAAAAACGATTAAAGCCCTCCATAGAGTTTACGTGTATTTTGACGATTTTGCTCCACCCTTCTCTGCGAAATTGGATTAGCGTTTATTTACCCACACAATATTTTTAGTCATCCTATGAGGAATATATGTACCTGGTATCATCAAAATTGTGCCAGCTATATCAGATTTCATGTCAATCTGTTCATTTATTAAATTATTTTTAAGACTATTCCCCACACTATCCTGACGGATTGTCTTAGAGTTTATTTACCCCAATAGTATTTTTAGTTGGCAAATTAGAAGTATGTGTACCAAATTTCATCAAAATCACCTAACCTCTGAAATCGTCAAGCGAGTCAATCGGCCTATTTGTTATATGTGTTTTGGAGACTTTGCCCCAAGCTCCCCTGAGGGACTGGGTTAGGGCTTATTTATCCCTACAGTAGGGGAAAGTGGGGTAAAATCGGGTAGCTAAGGTTGGAAGGCCTGCTGAAGCTAAAATATTCGACAGAGAGCTTGCCGAATTTTATTAAAATATTCATTGTTTATCGGAGTACAATATATCTTTTAAGAAAAGACACAGTTTCATTACTTTTTTATCAATGATTTTTATATAAAAAAATGTCAAACTATCAGGTTTTACCCTACTAGTGGGGAAACCGGGTACACATGTTAACGTTCTGAGAAATTAGGAAAATTCGATTTTCAGCGGAAAAGTTGCAATCGTTTTTATTTTATACGACAATTTAAGAATATTAGCTACAAAAATCACATGCAAAGCAGTTGTCTTCTTCCTTTGCGCCACTGCAGCTTTCGTGGGCACATTTAAGACAGTTTTTACATTGGATTGACCATTCTTCTGTAATTAAATTAGAAAATTGATCATTAAAATATGAACAATCAACGTCCGATGTGTTTTTATCATCTTAATCGGAGGAATTATCAATACTGACTGTCCCGGTCTTACGCCACTTGGAGTACCCGCTTTTACCCCGTGTGAAGGGTTATAAAATTCAAAATATAACAGCGCAATTATGGGAGTAAATCCTTATTGTTTGATAGGATCTAAGTCCTTAGTAAACGTATAATAAGCTGGTTTTAAAATGGTTTTTAAAAGTGCAATGATTTTTAAGTAAGGATAGTTTAAAATCAAACGAACATTAGGAGAGTTGATGTCTTAAAACAAATAAACCTTCACAGAAGCAGTGAGTTCAACAGCTGTAACACGCCACTATGACTGTTCCTTTTTCTTGACTAGTAGAGTGTAATTCAGTATCTGTCCTCTAGAAATAAGAACTAATATTGCCAGAATCAAGGGTACCCGCTTTTACCCTACTCTCCCCTATTTCAAGTCGGCTAATGAGAAACATGTGTACCAAGTTTCCTCAAAATCGCCAAACTTATCAGTCGGCTTATTTGCTACATGTATTTCGGAGACTTTGCTCCACTCTGCGTCTAAGGACAGGGCTAGGGCTTATTTACCCCTACAGTACTTCAAGTCGGCTAATGAGAAACCTGTGTACCAAGTTTCATCAAAATTGGATGATCAGTTCGGAAGTGATGCTGCAACAGACATATATACATACATACGTTGAGTTTTATATACAGTGTGCCAGCTAAAGTCCGTTGTCACCCCAACAATTTCTGAACGGCAAGAGGTATAGTCATGAAAGTGGGGTCTAGGTATAGTAAAGTTGCCATGCGCAACGCAAGAAAACCGCTTACAGCGCCACCTGGCGGCAAAATTCGGAGTTAGCGTTCTTATCTCAAAAACGGTACGATATACGGGAAAAAAGTCAATTACAAAGTTGTTCTTCAGTAAGAGAAGACACATTCCGTACAGTAATGTTAAAAATTGAAGGCGTTAAATGCATATTTGTTTGGTTCGCAACTCTCAGAATTGTAACGCGACATAACGTGGAAGAAAAGAGAAATGGAAGGACGTAATATCCGATTTTCTAGAGGATTTGCCGTTGAGTGACCTCCGGAATGTATGGTTCCAACACGACGGCACCCCTTCGCACAAGGTATCAAGTGTCCAACGGTACATTCGGGACACATTTCAGCAGCAAGTCATCGGGTATGGTGGTTGCATAGAATGGCCTCCACGTTCACCTGACCTGAACCCATTAGACTTTTTTCTGTGGGGATGCATCAAACAGCGCGTGTATGCAACCCCTCCACCAACATTGCAGGAACTTCGAAACCGTATTACGGATGCTTGTGCCAGCGTGTCACCTGACATGTTGTACAAAGTCCAGCGGGAAGTGGAATCTCGTGTCCAGATGTGTATTGTTGCGGAAGGACACCATTTTGAACATGACACATAGATGAGCCTCATTTCCGGCAAGTGCATTTTTGTTCAACGCGATCAAACAAATGTGCGTTTTGTGCTTCTCATTTGCATCATTTTTGTGGGAAAGATGTTTTTTTGTAATAAATCGATGATGCTGAACAACTTTGTAAATGACTTTTTCCCCGTATTTCGTACCGTTTTTGAGATAAGAACGCTAACTCCTAATTTTGCACCAGGTGGCGCTGTAAGCGGTTTCCTAGCGTAGCGCATGACAACTTTATTATACCTAGACCCCACTTTTATGACTATAGCTCTTGCCGTTCAGAAATTATTGGGGTGACAACGAACTTTAGCAGGCACACTGTTTATAGTCCATAAGGAAAAGGGTAATATATATGTAACATCATCTTTTAGGTGAGGTGTAAACAAGCATCTTGAAATGAAATAGGCAATATTTGATCCAACTTCTATTTATTCATTTGAATAAATAGAAGCGGGCACACTGTATATATAGATAAAATATATCTATAATTTTAAGTAAATGTTAATCATTTGCACTAATTAATGTCCGTTATGTTACAGCGAATTTTTATTTCAGTTATTTCTTATGCCGTAAATTAATAAAAACACGTTTATCCCTTAATTTTTAAAGTAAATATATGTTTTGGAAACGAAAGTGTTTTTCCTTACTATTTCAAATATAGCTTATTAAGGTTCTTGTAAAAAATTAAAAGAAGTAGTAAATATTGAATTCTGTTTCATTACAAAAAAGTTCTTGTAGATAGCTAAAGGAATAAAAATATTCATAAATAATAATCTTTGATGTTACTATCTCTTTTCCTTACATTAAATACTATTTTCAAAAACATTTCAGATTAAAGGAAAGTGTAATTTATGGACATATAGATATATTCAGTGTTTAAAGAGAATTGACTTAGACTTCTTAGTTAAGAAACATAAATAGAAATTATATTTTTATAAATAACATTAAAAAACATTTTTTTTTTACTTTTAGGAAATCTAATTCGCTTCGTACGGTAATTAACTTAAAAAAATTTATAGAAAAAATGAGCTGTATATTTTGCAGTACGAATTCGTTACACAAAATGTCATTTGTTTTTCTATTTTTTTAATGCCTTTAAAATTTTTAGAGAGAAAAGTCAACAAAATGATTACCATTTTATAAGAAAAACATTTTATTTATTCCTTCTTGCAATACTACAATTAGAATCTTCATAAATGGCCAAAAAAAAATTCCACATTTGTTCAGGGTTTTTATTGGAGTTTTTGGAAATATTAATTTTTAATTTATTTCAAAAGCATTACTACAATTTTTTCTCGTTCGTGTAAGCTTAGTAATTTTTTTACATTAATATTAGAGCATCTCTTTACAAATTATTATTTAAAAGCCGTATTCTTGTTTAACATACGTTACTCTCTAAAGCAATTAAGCCATTAACTTCTCAAGAATTCTTCAAAACAGAACAAATAAAGTGTTCATTACAGTTTCTAAATGTTTAGCAAAATGAAGAGCTTTGCAAGCCATTTATGGGGTCTATTCTGGTACCCCCGTTTGGGGGGGGGGGGGGGACTTTTTCCGCGCGTTGCCAAAGGGAAAAGTGGCCCCCCACCCCAACCGGAGGTACCAGAATAGACCCGTATAACTGTGTTTGACTTTTGATGTCATAGATTTAGTGCATGCATCCTGAATTTCAATGTTTGTTCTCTTGGAATCCTTTCAAGGGACGATTTGGCAACCATTCAGATGGATTTGTCATCACCTCTTTACTAGGTTATAGAAATAATTTCACATTCGCATCATACTGCAAAACGGCATATATGAATGACAGTTGATTTATCAAAGTTGGGATTCAGTTTATTTTCGGAGTTGTAGTTTGCATTAGACTTTTATTTTTTGTGAAAAATGTATGGAATTTTATTTCTCTGCGAAATGGGAAGTTCGTATCAACATGAAAAAGTTATTTGAAATAAGGCGATACGATTTCTAGGAAATGGACCTCTTTAGATTGTGGATCTTTCAGATGTGGCCTCATTTTGTTTCAAAAATTTATTTTAGGAGTGATTACATACATACATTTATATTTGGCCGTCAAAGTCTCACGCGAGAATGTAATCTATTCGAAATATTTGTATGTATTATTTCTGCAAGAAAAAGTTATCCATTAAATGTTGTTTTTATTCAGTTCGCTTCGTGATGTTTCCGTAGTTTATGTCAAATTGATGTAGATCAGAAACATGAGGCAATCTCATCATTATATGGTAACAACCTTCTTTGGGGCCTCAAAAATGTTAATTATATCTCTTTTTGATTAAAACTACCGAGGCGTATAGACGTGTTTTACTAAGCTCTGCTGCCTGGCCTAGTGTTTTAAAGCGCATGCGTGTAAATGTTAAGAAATGGCCAACGGAAAGACACACATTAATCACAGAAACTGGGTGTAAAAACTAACAGAGTCTCTATGAAATGATATTTGATTCAGAGACTTGAATAAAAACTTGGATTTACTAGATTTTTTCGAGTATCAACCATCATGTGTATTTATATCTGCAGAATGAGTGGTACTTTTTGTCCCAAAATAGACATTGTGTTTCTGTAGTAACTTTTTAACGAGATAAATGGGTTCTTTTTCACTCTTCTAGTTTTCCGACAGTTTGTCATAAACTATTCTTTATTCTTGGTTAAGCATGTAAGTAAAATATAGTTCCAAATTTTTTCCTATATAATCGCGATAACCTAGACACAGTTGGTGTTCTCGTTTGGAATTAAATTTCTCCCCGCGATCTATTCTAACCTCTCTTTTCTGGAATTTCCACTCCAGCCACCGTGCTATTAAACTTCTATTCTCACGAGATTCACCCGACAACCTGAGATAGCGGAGGCCTACGTGTCTATTCTGGTACCCCCGGTTGGGTTGGGAGACGTCACTTTTCCCGTTGTTAATGTGCGGAAAAAAGTGACGTCTCCTACCCCAACCGGGGGTACCAGAATAGACCCCCTAGTGTCAAGGTCTCGACTTCTGGATCCGGAGAGCTTCAGGTTTGAAACCCGATTCCACTGAAGATCCGCCGTATATGGGGAATGATACACGTTCATTCATACATATTGGCCAAACCTCCTCCCGCTGGCATAAAAACCAATCCCACTATAGGCGCCTATGGGGAGTGTTTTCGATGCCAATATTTGGCGATATTTCCCTTTTTTGACGAGAAATGCTTTGTAAAGTTTTTATATTTCGACGACCGCTATCTGTTAAAAGGATGTAAACACTTTTACTTTGCAGTTTGTTTGTTTTTTGTGTGTGTATGTGACTTACAGTAGAATGAATTCCTTCTCGAGTGTCATTGAATATGAAAGCATTTTTAAAACTAAACATGAAATAAGTGCATAGTGTATAATTCTTTGCTAAAGTAAATAATCCAATACGCATGAGTTAGAAAAATATTCAAATACATAAATACATACTAATATGCTTAATATGAGCAAGAATTAAAGTTGAAAATAATTTGTTATTAGTTGTTAATTGTAAATAAAGATGGATGGTTTTCAAAACACGATGAAGAAAAAACCCAGTTTCGCGCCAATCAAAGTAAACACGGAAACCCTAGCGGGCATAATGATCAACTTGGCGTGGTAAAAGACATTTCCATAGACGCCTATAGTGGGATTGGTTTTTATGCCTCCCTCTGGGTGGTTCGGAAGTTTGGAGTGGTGGTGGGGAATACTATCTCAGGAGTCGTCTTCATCATCTGACCGCGGTTCAAAATTACGAGATCCGTCCAAAACAGCCGTCGTGTTGCTTCAAAATGTGACGTTAAGATAAGAAGACCTAAATCGCCCGACAACCTCCAAGCCTCATCATCAGACCTCAGTGTCGTTCCATGAACCTAGTTCCGCCCGCCTTTAGTTCTCTGCCTTTCAACTGCCCCGTCTTGAATCCAAGGCTCAACTGACCACAATTATATCTTTTCCATCCCAATTCTAAGGAAAAGAAGAAACAGCGACGACCACCCATTTCGATCAAGTGGGGATTCCCCTGCATGCAATGTCCGTTTTTCAATACGCAACACCAAATAGACCATCTCGACCCATTAACAAGTAATCAGGTAAGGTGATTGAATGCCACTCACTACAGTTGCTTCAAACTGGTACTAAACCAAGATCTTTCATCAGTATATTAAGTATGGACGAGTTTTGTTTTGATATTTTGGATTCACAGACCGTTTTCCGGTAACCCTCCGAATTAAACAATCGCCAAATCCGTTTGGACTGTATCAGCCACAGTTCGAACCAGTTTTCTTTAGTACACAAAGCGTTGAATTCTGCGTTCTTTGAGTTCGTTTAACTTTTGTTTAAAATGGCTAAATTGAAAATGAAACGATTATAATTATTTAAATCGTCTGTTTTAAAAATTAACCACCAAACAAGCCTTAGAAGTCGCTAAAAAGAGCCGTAACGAACAATTATGGCAGCTTTTCCTCGAAATCAGACTCTTATTTTAGTAAACATTTAGAGCTACAGCAATCGGAGAGTTTTCTGTTTTGTTTATTTAAATTATAACCTGGACTTCCACTCTTCCACTTTGAAGGGGTCTATTATCTGGTGCCCCCCAGTTGGGTTGGGAGATGTCACTTTTAAAATTGTTAACGTACGGAAAAGTGACGTCTCTAACAACTCGAAACACCAAGGAAGACTTCCAGGCATTCATAGCATGACACCGGAACTACGTAGTTACCGGATTTTAATGCAATTAGCAAAACGAAAACTTGTCCATATGAACATCACAGTATTTACATTTAAGTATCTTTAAACCATAATCATTAAAAACTCTAGCTCTTAAACGATTAATTAGCTTCAAACTGAGTGTCAAATTTTGAAGTTTCCCGATTGACAGAAGCATTACATCGGAAGACCGTCTGGTATGGGATATACCATGTGGCACTGGGTCTGTAAATAGTAGTCCAGAGTCAGTGAGGCCCCACATATTCATATAATCATACGATTAATTCATATTTATATGCTTATTTATTTTTTTATATTTAATTATATTAATTTAAATTCATAATATTTACTAGTTATATATTATTTTACTTTTTTTAATTATATATTTCATTTTTCCGCGATTTTAAAATTAAATCCTTTAAAACCTAATTTTCTACGTTTAAAATAACGCAACTATGATAGTTATTTGATTTTAAATAATAAGTTAAATATTATATAAAACACGACCCTTGGTCACAGGGCTATTTATTAGTTGTTTTAGTAGCTTACTATAGAGAAAAGTTCTTTTTTTCTCCCCAATTTACTGAGGGCCCAGTGCTTCTGTTTGTAGGGCCCACCTACCATCGGAAAGCTGGAAGTTCCCGCCAGTCCCACTGGAGTACTTACACATTACCCCAACAAAACAAACCAGAAAACTCGTCCATACGGCTTCCATTCCAGGTTCGAATCCAAATTTCTTCTGTGATTTTTTTGTCGCCATGTTCTGAGCAACATATTATGCAAATTCTTTGGAAAAAGAGTAATCGATGAATGAAAGAAGGCATATCTCTTTCCTGAACGAAAATACATAATCAGTTTCCATTTTGAAATGCTGTGTTCATACTAGGTTCAGTATTTACAGTTTTTCGTCTGTATCCAAAACTGCTTCAATATAGTTGTACTCTTGATCTAGTGTTTTCTAGTTCATATTGACAGTCGATGGAGTATAGTGACTCTTTTGTTGTTTGGTGTCATGTTTTGGTATACTCGAGGTGCTTCTGCAAAACAAGGTCAAGTTATTACTCTTTCACGTTTGTGCCGTTATTTCAAAGTTGAATTTTGCTTTATGGAAAAGGCTCTAGTCATTTTCAAACTAGAATTTTTTGCTGAAAATCGTTTTATTTTTTTGAATTTTTTTTCATTCAAGTTTATATCACAAAAGCAAGCGTTGTAAATATTTTACATATACTGTATAAGAATTTGTATTGGACTTTGTTCTGAGTGGATTTCCATGTTTTGTATACGGAAGTATTTTACACTGAAAACTTGGAATTGATTATAGCAAATGGTATTTTTATTGACATGTAGTTTAACCTCATAACATAATATCGAAACCTCATGCTAGTCCGTCAATCCTTTTTCCTATATTTTAGTTTAGATACACATATTGAATTTTTTCTACGGAACGCTCATCATCAGAAAAATTATTCTAGTTATGAAGGGATTATTACAAAGTGATGAGCATGATCTTAGAATAAATTCCTGTATCTGAATACACGACTGCATTTAACCCTTGAAGAACGAAACTGATAAGTATCTATCCTTAAACCGTCATTTAGATTAAAGGATGAAATGATTGTCGACTTAACTTAAGGTTAAACTGAAATCAGGAGCTTTTCATTTTGCTGAAGTTTATTTATGTAAGATCAAGTGAAATTTCAGTTCAGAACAATGTTTTTAGTAACTTCCAGAAAAGGATAAGAATGTAGAACATTTTTTTGCCAGAAAAGGAGCGACTTGATAGTGAAAAGATTTATGAATCGATGTTTGCATAATAAGTTTTACCAATTGCTTTTATAACAAATAAAGAATTTAAAAACAGTGATGAATTATGTAAAGTATACAAACGTGGCAAAATGCTTAACTTTTCAAACTATTCCACAATCATCTACACTTGAAAAATATATGAAAGAACTTATCTTTTCTTGTATTTTTTAGATTTGAATGCTTCACTTGAGTCACTAAACTAATATTTAAAATAAAGGAACTTCTCTGAACACAAGTTCTCACACCTTGGGTCAAATTTATCCCAGATGATACGAATTCTTTACGATATTGAAAGGCAAATTTTTGTTTAAACCTCAACTTTTCTCTAATTGTCTAGAAAACAGATTTGTATTGTTTTAAAATATTGACATTCATATATATTTAGTGAGAGAGGAAAAGAACTCGGAGTTTTCTCCTAAATCTGGAAAGAGGCCCCCATTCACAATTTTCCAAAACAATTCATCGTCTACCGAACCTTTCCAAGAATTTTGTTTTGAAAGTTCCAGTGGCACCCCCACTTAGCCAATCAAGGACGACAATTTAGAGATTGGCAAGAACTAACGAGGTGATCAGTAGGAGGGAGAAAGAATAGTTAATATAAAAGACTGGCAAAGTATATAACAAATGGGGCAGTCGTAATCGGTAGAAGTAGCTACTGTTTTAACACTATGAGGCTGAATTGTATGTTCTGAGACCATTTAGAAAAGTAGAATGCTATTTATATCAATCAATTGAAAACCGCCACCTCGGACGAGCTGAATCACATAAACTATACGTAATAAGGTAAGTAGTTATGCAAACAGATTGAATATCTTTTTTCGTGTTCATCAGTACACTTATACGAATTTAATAGTTTATATTTATACTTCATACTTATATAATTCTAATATATTTTTCATTAGAATTGGCTTCCACTCTTTATTTTCTTTAATCAAATTTGTAGTTACTGCCTCAATTCGTATAATTGTTCGACAAAGTGGAGCTGATTAGACTTACAATGGCTAAAATACCCTCCTCCAATTCAAAATAACAAGTCGAACACAACGCTTAACAATTTGTCCATGCGCCGCTTAACGTATTTAGATATTTACAACGGGAGTGTCTTTGCTCATTTTAAGTATTCTGTTGTGTGGTTTTCTGCATTGTTAATGTGTTTAAGACTTCGAATTTCCCGAAAACGAAAGTATTTTTATTCATGTAATGAATATATTTTGAATAAGTTTTGTTTATTCTGCATATAAGAATATCTAAGTTGCAATATTAGTGCTAGAAAGTAAATGACTTTTACCCAATTCCTGCGTTAAGATATTTTATACTTATTATTTAAATCTTAGATTGAACAAAGGTTATATTTATCTTTAAAATGGTTCTGTTAGAATATTAAGAGAAAAGTAAATATGTCGAACTACTCGGATTTAGTCTAATAATATTTCTCTTGCACGCGTAAGTTAATCTCCAATTTACCGTCTCTCTATTAGCGTCACATTTTCGTCACGGCATCACTGCAGTCATTGCGATTATTTTATTACAGTCGAGGAAATAGCAGACCATTTCTGGTGGAGACAATAGGCAGGTCTTATTGGGCTGCAGAATCTGTCTGAAATTATTTTAAAAGCTTGTATTTTCCTTTTAATTCTACATGTCCTCTGCTCTGAGAATTCAAGATCAAATAAAATACAAAGTAAACTAAGCAATCGGAAGGCTGGCTGGAGAATGCAGCGAGATTTTTCCCTCCGAGGATCACAAATTCGCTCGCTGAGCAACGTTGAGAAAAAAAACCTTCTCTTTCAATTTATTGACATCTGAGCTGCAGTCAGTTACGGTCCGCGTTTGGAAGCTACTTTCGTCTTCGTTTTTCATTTGCTTTTTTCGCTTCATCATGTGACTGTTTGAGTTTGCTTTTTTGACTGTTGCCTCAGACAGAAACGTGCTTGGTTTATTGAATATCTGTTTTAATCGCTCTTCTAAACATTTCGAAAACGGGTTTGAAGATCTTGGTAAACATTATTCAAGTTAAAATTTTTATAGGAGGCATCAATCGTTGTTAATAGTGGTTTTGGCAGTAAAGTTGAATGTTGTCAGACACTTCCAAATACATTCAAAGTTTTCGCTAAGCGAAAAAATTTAATGTAAAACAGATAGCGTATTTACGGATTTGACATTGTTCAAAACCCTTGTAACAACGAATAATTTTCGCACGTTGTTATCTAGACTGATGAGCCACCAACTAGGTGGGAAATGAATAAATATCTAGCAGTTAAAAATGACTTAACGACAAGACAATTTTTTAAAAAATCAAATTGTAAAAGAATCATTCCTATTCTAATTTTATTTCTTTTCTTGAATGAATTCAAATCGACTATTTGATCAATTTTCCGAGTAGGCTTTTGTACTTAAAATAATTTCAACTTTTCATGAAATGTGGAGAAAAAAATGTGCAAGTTTTTTCCATTTTAACCTTCTTCGTTTTGTAGTTTCGCATTCACCAATACTTTCGTAACCCTGCCAGGGACGCGTAGATACCGTTGGGACCTTTACTAAGGTCGATGCCTCGGCTAAGATCAGAGTTGAAGATTCGCTGCTATTTACCTTATAAGTCTGGTGCACTTAGATCGCTGGACGGAACTAGAGTTCTCACTGGTATTACGGGAAGTTCAGAACTTGAGATGCCTGTTCAGATGTGATCTGGCTAGTGAGGTTCAAACTACGAGGTTCTTTCCCGAAATAGCCCTTGTCTAGCTTCAAATACGGGCTGTTAACCTGACTGAACAAATTAACTGCGGTTGAAAGGAGGAGTTTCTTTGCCTTTAAAATCATTTAGTAGCATTTTAAGCACTTCAGTAAAATTTGTGAAAGTATCTGAAATGTTTTATTATTTATTTACTCGAGGAATAAATTCTGTTAATGTTTTATAGTGCAATGGAAGATTCATTCTGCCTATTATAAGTTTTCTTGACACTGAGTTGTAATTAAGCCATGAGTAGCGAATTAAAAGAAGAGAACTGTCGACGAACACTCAGTTCT
>BGPR01009876.1:0-13225 GCA_013235015.1 Araneus ventricosus | reverse complement strand
TACCATAATAGACCCGGAAGATTTCATAGCATGACACCGGAACTACGTAGTTACCGGATTTTAATGTAAATTAGCAAAACAGAAAACTTGTCCATATGAACATCAAATTTAGCATTTTCAAAGTATCTTTAAACCATAACATTAAAAACTCTACTTTAAACATTAATTAACAGCTTCAAACTGAGTGTCGAAATTTTGAAGTTTCCCATTGACGAAGCATTACATCGGAAGACCGTCGGTATAGCGGAAGTACTACCAGTGGCGGACTGGGTCTGTAAATAGTGGTTGCCAGGAGTCAGTGAGGGCCCACACATATCTATAATCATAACATTAATTCATATATATATTATATATTTATTTTTTTATATTTAATTATATTAATTTAAATTCATAATATTTAATAGTTATATATTTATTTTAATTTTTAATTATATATTTCATTTTTCCGCGTTTTTAAAATAAATCCCTTTTAAAACCCTTTAATTTTCTACGTTTAAAATAACGCAACTATGATTAAAGTTATTTGATTTTAAATTACATAAGTTAAATATTATATAAGAAACACGGACCTTGGTCACAGGGCTATTTTATTTATTTGCTTTAGAAAAGCTTACTATAGAGAAAGAGTTCTTTTTTTCTCTCCCACATTTACTGGGGGCCCAAATTGTCTTCTGTTTAAGGGGGCCCACCTACCATCGGGCAAGCTGGCAACTTCGCCAGTCCGCCACTGAGTACTTACTACATTACCCCAAATAAACAAAACCGAAAACTCGTCCATACGCTTCTTCAGGGTTCGAATCCAAATTTCTTCTTGTGATTTTTTTTGGCCGCCATGCCTTCTGAGCGACCATATTATGCAAATCTTTGGAAAAAGAGTACGATGAATGAAATGAAGCTATCTCTTTATCATGAACGAAAAATACCATTAATCAGTTTCCATTTTGAAATGCTGTGTGTCATAACTACGGTTCAGTGTTACAGTTTTCGTTCGTACTTAAAACTGCTTCAATATAGTTGAGCTGGATCTTATTCAGTGTTTTCTAGTTCCCATATTGACAGTCGATACATGATATAGTGACTCTCGTTTGTGTTTTGGGACCATGTTTTGTGTTTTATATTCGAGTGCTTCGCAAAACAAGGTAAGTTATTTTACTCTTTCACGTTTGTGCCGTTATTTCAAGAGTGAAATTTTTGCTTTATGGAAAAGGTTAAGTCATTTTCAAACTAAATTTTCGGAAAATCGTTTTTATTTTGAATTTTTTTTTTCTATTCGAAGCTTTATATCCACAAAACGTAAACGTTGTCAAATATTTTATATTACTGTATAAGAAATTTGTATTGGACTTTGTTCCGTGGTATACATATTTTGTATAACGCGAAGTATTTTACTGAAAACTGGAATTGATGACCAAAATTATTTTATTAAGGAATGGTAAGTTTAACCCTTCATTAGTCATAATATCCGACACACTCATGCTAGATTACGTCAATCCTTTTTCTCCTATATTTTACGTTTAGCACATTACAATTTGAATTTTTCTTACGGAACGCTCATTCTCATCAGAAAAAATTATTCTAGTTATGAAGGATTATCAAAATTGGATGAGCATGTCTTAGAATAAATTCTGTATCTGAGATACACAGACTGCCATTTAACCCTTGAAGAACGAAACTGATAAGTATCTAATCCCCTAAACCGTCATTATAGAGTTAAAGGATGAAAATGATTGCGACTAACTTAAGGTTAAACTGAAATCGGGCTTTTCATTTTGCTGAAGTTTATTTGTAACGAATCAATTGAAATTTCAGTTCTGAACAATGTTTTTATAGTAACTTTCCATAGAAAGGATAAGAATTAGAACATTTTTCACAGAAAAGGGAGCGCTTTATTAAGTGAAAGATTTGTATTGAATCGTAGTTTGCATAATAAGTTTACCGTTGCTTTATAACAAATAAAAGAATTTAAAACAGTGATTGAATTATGTAAAGGTATACAAAACGTGTGCAAAATGCTTAACTTTCAAAACTATTTCCACAATCATCTACTACTTGAAAATATATGAAAGAACTGTATCTTTTATTCGTATTTTTGAATTTGAATGTTTTCACTTGAGTCACTAAACTTAATATTTAAAATAAAGGAACTTCTCTGAACACAAGCTCACACCTTGGGTCAAATTTTATCCCACCAGATACGAATTCTTACGATACCTGAAAGGCAAATTTTCTTGTTTAAATCCCTCAACTTTTTCTAATTGTCTAGAAAACAGATTTGTATTGTTTTAAAATGCTTTGAATTTCACATGTTTAATTGGAGAGAGGGAAAGAATCCGGAGTTTTCTCCAAATCTGGAAAGGAGGCCCCATTCACGAATTTTCCAAAACAATTCATCGTCTCCGAACCTTTCAAGAATTTTAGTTTTACCGGAAAGTTCCAGTGGCACCTCCCACTTAGCCAATCAAGGACGACAATCTTAGAGATTGGCTGAACTAACGGGTGTCAGTGGGGGAGGGAGAAAGAATAGTTAATATAAAAGACTGGCAAAGAGTTATAACAGAATGGGCCAGTCGTAATCGGTAGAGTAGCTGGACTTTTAACTACTATGTGAATGAATTGTATGTTCTGCAGACCATTTAGAAAAGTAGAATGCTTATTTATATCAATCGAGTGGTAACCGCCGCCTCGACGGCTGAATCGCATTAAACTATACGTGAATAAGGTATAAGTTATGCAAACAGATTGGATATCTTTTTCGTGTTCATCGTCACTACTTTCTGGAATTTAATAGTTTATATTTGTCTTCATACTATATATAAAATTACTAATATATTTTTCTATTAGAATTGCCTACCTTTATTTTCTTTTAATCAAATTTGTATTACGCTAATTGCATAATTGTTCGACAAAAGTGGAAGCTGGATTATGATCACAATGCTTAAAATACCCTCTCAATTCAAATACAAGTCGAACACAACGCTTAACAATTTGTCCGCGGCCGCCTTTGTCATTTAGTATATTTATGCAACGAGTGTCTTGCTCATTTAAGTATTCTGTTGTGTGGTTTTCTGCATTAAAGTTAGTGGTGTTTAAGACTTCAATTTGCATCTGAAAACGAAAGTATTTTATTCTATTAATGAATATATTTTGAATAAGTTTTGTTTATTTGCATATAAATATTAAGTTGCAATATTAGTGCTAGAATAGTAAATGTACTGTTACCCAATTCCTGCGTTAAGATATTTTATACTTATTATTTAAATCGTGTTAGATTGAACAAAAGGTTATATTTATCTTTAAAAATGGTTGTCAGAGATATTAAGAGAAAGTAAAATATGTCGCTCTCGGATTTAGTCTAATAATATTTCTCTTCGCACGCGTAAGTTAATTCCAATTTACCGTCTTCTCAATTTAGCGTCACATTTTCCGGGTCACTGAACTTGCAGTCAATTGCCGATTATTTTATTATAGTCGAGGAAATAGCAGACCATTTCGGGTGGAACCAATGGCGGGTCGTTCATTAGGGCTGCAGACCTGTCTGAAATTATTTTAAAAGCTTGTATTTTCCTTTTAATTCTCATTTAATTTCCCGCTCTGAGAATTCAATGATCAAATAAAATGGCAAAAATAAACGTAAAATCAAGTAAGAGGCACAGGCTGGAGATGCAGCGAGATTTTCCCTCGGAGGGATCAAAATTCGCTCGCTGAGCAACGCTGAGAAAAAAAACCTTTCTCTTTTCAATTTATTGACATCTGAGCTGCAGTCATTACGGTCCGCGTTTGGAGAGCTACTTTCGTCTTCGTTTTTTCATTTGCTTTTTTTCGCTTTCTATCATGGACTGTTTGAGTTTGCTTTATTTTATGTTGCCTCGACAGAAACGTGTCTGGTTTATTGAATATCTGTTTGCTACTTTAAATCGCTCTTCGAAAACGGGTTTGAAGATAATTCTAAACTATTATTCAGTTAAAATTTTTATAGGGAGGCATCAATCGTTGTTAATAGTGGTTTTTAAGAAAAGCTGAATGTTGCAGACCTCCAAATAATTGCATTTTCAAAGTTTTCGCTAAGCGAAAAATTTAATGTGAAAATGCAAGTGGCATTATGCCGGATTTGAACATTGTTCAAAACCCTTGTAACAACGAAAATTTTTGCAGCACTGCTTGTTTCTGAGCTGACGAGCCACCACTAGGTGGAACAGTAATAAATATCTAGCAGTTAAAATGACTTAACGACAAGACAATTTTTTTAAAAAAAATCAAATTGTAAAGAATCAATTTATTCTAATTTTACTGTTTCTTTTCTTGAATGAATTCAAAATCGACTTATTTGCATCAATTTTCCGAGAGTAGGCTTTTGTACTTAAATAATTTCAACTTTTCTCATGAAATTGGAGAAAGAAAATTGCAAGTTTTTCCATTTTAAACCTTCGTTTTGTGGTTTCCGCCATTACCAACATTACTTTCGGGTAACCCCAGGGACGCGTAGTAGGTTGGGAACCTTTGCCTAATGGTGATGCCTCGGCTTCAAGATCAGAGTTGAAGATTCGCTGTATTTACCTTATAAGCCTGGTGCACGTTAGATCTGCTGACGGAACTAGAGTTCTCATACTGGTATTACGTGGAAGTTCAGACATTGAGATGCCTGTTCAGATGTGATCTGCGCTGGCTGAGGTTCAAAACTACGAGGTTCTTCCCGAAATAGCCCTTGTCTAGCTTCAAATACGGGCTGTTAACCTGACTGAACTAAATTAACTGCGGTTGAAAGGAGTTTCTTTGTACCCAAATCATTTAGTAATTTTAGAAACACTTCGATAAAAATTTGTGAAAGTATCTGAAATGTTTTATTAATTGCAGAGCTGCACTCGAGGAATAAAATTCTGTTAATGTTTTTATAGTGCAATGGAAGATTCATTCGCCTAATTATAAGTTTTTCTTGACACTGAAAGTTGTAATTAAGCCATGAGTAGCAGATTAAAAGAAACTGTCGACGAACACTCCAGTTGAATGTAAATAAACGCCCAAAGCAAATGGGCATTTAATTAAGCTATAACTACATTGTTTCGTGATTATGTCGCGTTAAGAGACAAATTTCCACAAGAGGAAATGATTATTAAATAATTTATTAACATTTTTGAATTGGCTTTTCTTAAAAGTAGATTAAAACCTAGAATTTTTGTTTATTGAATTTGTATCTGAATCGCTGCGAGGCGAAAGATAGACTAACATTGCATTTAACCCTCTGATTGGCAATATTTTTAAATCTCCATTTAGATGCAACACTTGCAAATGTGTTCAAATACCGTCGATCCAAGCGCATTGTTATTTATATGCAAAGCTGTATTAGTATATGATCCAACGCTATAAAAGTACTAAGTAAACACATTAGCCTGTGAAAATCGCAGGATGCAGCAGAAAATAGACTTGCTTCCAACCCACAGAAATCGTGGGATACGCAGTCAGGGTTAATACCTTTACATACAACGTGTCCGACTCGTGCATCGAACTATAGAATTTTAGCATGCTAATGTTTATACGCTGGATGCCATCTGTAAATTGCGTGATGCGACATGGATGCCAAAATCGTTCAAAATGCTTTGCAGTGCGCACCTTTGGTTCTACAGCAACGAGATTTGGCAGTAGTTGCTTCTCGGTTATTAGGTGCTCAGTAAGAACTATTCAAAAATTAATTTCTTAATTAAAAATTATTTTTACGTTTTTTTTTCTCAAAGCTTTGGAGCATATTATTGCACAAAAGCAATTTTTATACCACTTTAAAATTCGAAAAATTAGCTTTTCAGCGGTACCAATTTTATTTCCGTGCAATTTTTGTTTAGTTTAATAAATTTTTAGAAATATTTTTAAGTGTATTTTAACCCCTTAAGGATCGCATTTTTTACTATCTAATATGACTCCTCCTGTTTTGGAAAGGGCTGTCGTTTTCATTCATCTAAGAAATCAGAATACTTGATATGCTTATGGATTCTACGTAATTTGTGTCGAATTATAAAGCTAATTAATGATTAAATTTTAGTTTATAAGCCTAAAAATGCCATAATTCGATGCACGTCAATATGACGGACGCGAGACTTGAGGGGTTCCTTTTCTTATATACAACATACTTTTTATTCAACATACTCGGCTTTATTGCTTTCGTTTCGTTGCATTTTTACGCATGAACATTGCGGAATATTAAATACAATTTTTTGGATGCACGTAGCTATAATTAAGAGTTAAATTTTAAAAATAATGTAGACCAACGAATGAAGCCTATTTCATTATGCTACCCGTTTTCGAACTAGACTTCGAATTTTACTTTAACCCATTGCGGCACGAAATACAATAAGATGTATTATTATATAGTGTGAGTGTAAGGATTTAATGCTTTAGGAAGCTGAAAAATACTGTTACTAATTTGTTTCAATTCCTAAAAAATAAACTGTTTCTGCTATTATATGGTTATAATAAGCGCTATCCAACAAGAATGTACAAATGATGCATCATTCAGAATGGAGAGTCTGATTCGACATAAAGCTGGGAATTCATCTGTACTCCATTCCATTTGAACCGAGACTGGCTTTTTACCGTCCATTCTATTCGAAAAATGAGGCACGTCATTCACAGAGGTTCCAAAGTTTGTTTTGAGACAAGGTTCAAAGTCGCAAAATTCTATCCACCCACCCTCTTTCCCTACGCGGGAGATTTCGAGTTTTATTCCTACCCTCGATGCGAGGTCTCAATGTAGGCAAATCCTTTGATGTGCCGCTAGCCTCTAATCGAGGGCCCAAATTGCAATCGGCTCAAGAAGTGTTGGATTTTGAGTTCGTTTGAATCCCAGCATTGCCATTCCTCCATGCGAATTTCCATCTGTTTTTAAAACTGACGATTGCTTTTTCCTTCCCGTGTTCCAAAAATTCTATTTTGGAAGAGATGTGAATGGCCTGCTTACGAGTGCAAAGGGTTAATATTTTAATTTGTAAGACATGGTAGCTATTAATTTAAAAGACAATCACAAGGACATAGTTAAGTATCTCGGGTGTCCTTTACGTTCTTATACTGACCGAAATTTCGAACCGTTTCGAATGAAATGTGTCATTTAATTCGTAGATTAAATAAATTTGTATATCAAAGAGTTAGCGCCAACTCCAAGTTTATATCGAAAATATCGGACAATGATCAAAGAATTGATAGCTTTCACTGTTGACCTTTAACCCTCCGACTGCATAATTTTTTGAATCGCTATTTAGATGCAGCGTCTTAAAACTTTTTCAAATACCGCTGAACCAAGCTTATTATTTACATACGGAGTTTTATTTGTATAACTAGAAAGTCACCCGTGATGGTTTGACGGTTGCAAATTCTCTCTTCATTCGAGATTTCCCTTCAAATTTGACGTGTTTAAATAGATATACATGCGAGAGAAATGTTTAACATTGATTGAAAACAAATAAAACATGTTTTATGACAGGAAATTATTTTTTTATTTACATATTTAAATATTTCTTTATTCAAAAAACCTCTTGGTAAACAACATTCCGTGTGAAGTATTTTTCGTTGTTTAATAATTTTCCTTGTACTCCAGATATCTTTGTGTAAATTTCAACGTGATTGGGAATCCTAGACCCTGAAAGTGCAACTTAGAGCTGTCCGTGTGAAAAGACAGGCTCATCGAGGTAAATTCCAACATGAACGAAAGCTTGCTTCTGTGATTTGCAGATAGTCATCGTGTAAGCTGGAATTAATGGGAACTGGCGGCGGTTGAAAACGAATGATATTCACGTCACTGGTGGCCAATTCAATTCTTGGCAAGAAAACATCGCCACGATTGCATTCAGATACAATTTGGCGTCCAAACTATATCACGCGCATGATATACCACTGACGTAATTTACTACTTTCTATCAAAAAACGGAAATTTGAAATATAGGATTAATATAATTTAAAATTTCTCGGGAACTTTTGATCATAGCGATATAAATTTTATAGCAATCGATAGCAAATTTTATTTCACTGTTTTCGAGCTATTCAATTTAAAATTACTGAAATTTAGGTTCTCGAACAATGAAATAATGCTGTTTAACGTCTCGCAGTGCTATGGCGCGAGTTTTATTGTTGGTGACGTCAGACCGTTATCGGAGGATCTGGGCTGTTATATTTAGCTTGCGAAAATCGCTGGATGCAGCAAAAAACAGACGAACTTCCAACCCGCGGAAACCGCGGGATATGCAGTCAGAGGGTTAAAACACTCTAAACCCTGTGTGTGTGTGGGCTGATGTGGATTTAACACGCATACACATACATACACTTGAGAGTGCTTTCAAAGACATACTGTCGAGGATTTCAACTTTTGTTTTAAAAAGTTGACAATCTTTTTGGTTAAGAAAATTTTTCTATCCAGAAAAACCCTATATGATGTCTACTAAATTTGCCTATTCTTTGGTAATTGCAGCATCTTCAGTTAAAATTTATTCTTTAAAGATGATGACTGAGTATACAGAATATGCTTCCATTTTAAATCTTCGGAGTAATTAATACAATTTTCTCTTTTCAGTTCCAGCATCTCGTAGACACATGGCATAATTTGAAGTGAGACCAGGCATCGAAATATCTCATCATTCAAGTAAAGACGCTAGTGCTGCTCAAGACACGAGACAGTCGTCGTCGAAAGACGTGGTATTCCTGACGGTTATCGGATCGGAAGCCAGTTCTGGATGCAAGATGACTGTGAACAGAACATCGATGTTTTCGTAACACTATGGTGTCCATTTATCGACAGTGTTTCCGGAAATGTTTTGAACAATCTCCTCTGTCGCAATGGAACACACAAAGTAACAAATTTAATTTTGTAATTCTCGTCGATTCGTACTTCCGAGTCGAAACTTTTGCACAGTTTTAAAATATTTAAAAAGGGCAGAAATGGGTTAATTGATAAAATGGTCTCTATCAGGTTAAAGGGATGGGAAAAAGACTATTGCAGTTGAAAAATGTCAATATTTCTCATGCGTTCTATAACCTAAACGCTTTGGCGGATTTTCTAAATTAATCTAAAATTGCGGCTTGATTAGTTTAGATTTCTTTTGCGGTTCGTACTGTCGTCGTTCGCAATTTCTGCAATTGGCTGCTAATTAATTTCATACGGCTAATAAACATTAATGCACGTTTAATCCAAAGCTTTTCAGTTAAGCCCAGCATGATTTCATTTCGGGACGTTTCTAACTCATCTGTAACGCTCCATTTAGAGAACAAGGAACTTCATCCTGACTCGGGTTCTACATTGTTCCTTATTTCGGTTGATTTAAACTTAAGCGAAATTTGATGCATGCATTCAGTGCACGTCGGGATTCGAACTTCAGGGTACAAAAATGTGTGGGGAAAAACTTGGTTGTACAAAAAAATTTGTTTATGGAATGATATAATTAAATTTGTTTTAAGGCTGTCCGATATCTGCCCGGTTGCGTCAAATAAAGGTTATGTGTTGTGACATGTTTCAGCATACACGAGACGGTTAATAAAAGCCAAGGCAAGTAAAAGAAACGAGGCCTACCTGACTAGTCTAATTTTTGCATTTTAAAGCAGGAAAAAAAGCAAGAGTAGGGAAATTGGGAGATGCTTGAGAACATTTTGAAAAGACTGTTCAGATAAAATTTGCTTAATGAATCGCCTGTAGGGGTCTCCAACTTTCTCGTATGCTTACACAATGCGAAGAGTTTCTTCAGTTCCGTATTATAGTTAAAAGGATGCAATAAGCATTTTGGACCTCTTCCTGTTGATCGATTGGATCCAACATTCGACACTGATCCGCAGTTTTCGTGACAAGATCATATATAGAATTTACATTTATCTACCTGTTGTGTTGGAACTATCATGTTCACATACACACAGTCTACCCATCTACAAGTGAAGTCCAGAATTAGACGCAGAAACACTAAAGTTCACTCGCTGATCGTTGAAGTACTTGTGTTACTACCTTCACACAAGAATAAACAAATGGACTGACAATCAACCCGCCAAAAGATTGTTCCAAATTCCATGCATCTAGCGTGTTACATATTTGAGTTATCGTGCTCAGATGCACACGAACGGGCTATGTTTATATGAAAATCTTCAAATTCTATCCTTCCAGCTTATTACGTTTTCGAGTTATCGTGTTCATAGACAGAAATAATTCCAAAAACGTGTTTCGGATTCTTAAAGGACTGAAGCGTGGAGATTCATCAAAATTCCGAGGTCGAATTTTGTGATATTTGCGATGTATTCCCTCTGTTCTTTGCATATGAGAAAGTAAAAACCAACCGCAGTTCCAGATAATAAGACGAATTAAAAATTAACTTCCAATGATTTTTAGAGTTTCCGTAGTTACGAAAAGAATTGAGGACACGGATATTTTCTAGTAACTGATAAAAATTCTGAAGTCGGTCTCTCGGGGAGAATCGTATTCAAAGAAACTATGAAAATTCTAACAGTTTTACAAACCATTTTATGTGAAATGTTAAATCGATTCGTGCTAATGAATGATTTTGTTCCAACTTGTTAGTCCTAAAGAGATTTAGAAAACTGATTCCTCCGAGACGCGGGTCACAAACTATATCGAAATTTGAATTTCACATTTCGCCTGGAATTCGATGAATATCATTAATTGCAAAAGAGTAAAATAATCCGAGAACTTTCTGCAATTGTTGCTTGTCACACTCTGACATAATTATTTGTAATTACCAATTATTTGACCAGAGTTTTCTAGTTCCGAGAGGTCCTCCGTTGTTTCTAGCACTAAATTGTCTTAACATTTCAGCCGATTTTTTAACCATTCCCAGCTTTAATTCATATAGAATTAAATTTGAAATCTTCAAAATTTAGGAAACTAATTTTTTTAAGATTTTACTGCTGGCTATCATCGGTTAGAATCCAAAATTACTAAATCCGCAGAAATGAGATTTCTGATCATCGTAAAGTCTCGCTTTGTCGACCGATCCTTTCCAGAAGGCTTGATCTAATGCTATAATAAATTTAAAAATTTGTTTAGAGGTATAAGCTTTTATTCAAAATGCACTTTAAACTAGAAAAATACGTTTACACCTTATAATCTCGTTAAAATGAACGCAAACATTAAAAATAATTTTTCTGATTACAATAAAATGCATGGTTCGAATAAAAGCGTGGGCGCCTTATGTAGCACTTTGTATTTTGCGTATATTTCCTTAAACAAATTGAATATTCGTAGGAGGTAAAGACTCCCACGCTTTTATTCGAACCATGCATTTTATTGTAATCAGAAAAAAATATTTTTAACTTTTGAGTTTATTTTGACGAAATTATAATGTGTAAACGTATTTTCTTGTTTAAAGTGCATTTTGAATAAAAGCCTATACCTTTTTTAAAAATTTTCTTTTCTTTTTAGTGACGGCTGACACGAATACATGCATGTTGGGCATCGTAAACCCAATTCAATTATTGAATTCTCCTATTCAAAACACATTAAAATTATTATATACATATGTACAATTACATTTTAAAAATGACTTAATGGCATTAACTTTCTGAAATAGAAATCAGTACTATATTACGCGATAGCTTACAATTATTATCAACAATGTAATAGAAAAAAAAAGAATCGATCTACACAACTTTCTCTTTTTGCTTTGAGTGCGAAACGTTTGGCGCAGCACGAAATAAAAAAAATCGGGTTGTTGGCGAATTCTAATAGAAAGTAAACCCAAGACGAGTAGAAACACGAGCTATTGGGTCATTCATCGGTGCAGCGCCGGAAGTATAGCGTATCCTCTGTTAGCTTCGTGGTGTTGTTACAACCCTACTTAACGTGAGGTTACCATCTTCCAAACTTTATCTCCCAAATATAGGGCTAAAGTTTTAATATTTTGTTAAATTTAAAATAGGCAGAGATTGCAGATTTTTTTGCATAATATTGTATTGTCACCGGAAACCCACCACCGTGCTAAATTTCAAGGCTGTAGCTCGATTGGAAGTGGGTAAATCGATCTCAAGATTTGATGACACGACACTCAAGTTGAATAAAAGCTTATAAAAACTATAGCTATTCGGACTGTTGTATGCCTAATCGAGGAAAGTTTGTTCTCAAGATTGGTAGATTTTTGGAATCTGTACGAAGTTGTGAAATCTCGAATGCCTTTGAACAGGCTTAACATCTTATGTTAACTATTTTTCGATAAAGTCAACGTGTCAAACATGCCAATGCATCCTTTTATTTTCAGATACGGGATTAAACCATTCAATCTTCCTAGCAATTAAAATTTTTATTGGCAGAAATTGAGAGACCAGCGAATTTATCTGGGAAGGAAAATTAGTTTAATCTCTAAGGTATCGCCAAGTCTATCACAAACGGGTGGTTTTCTGACCGAAGAAACACTTATCACTACCTTTGTTACCAGAGTTAAAAATTTTTTACTCGGGTGCTTTGTCATCGATAAACCTTTCCGGCAGTATGCAAGGCCTATTTTCTGGGTACAATCCTCGGAATTGTATTTTATAACCGAAATGCTAAGGCTAGTGTCTGGATCCTCTTTCCTCAGCCTATCGGATTGTTTGGCGCAGCATGGCCAAATACTGGCCTTTGCGCCATAAACCCCCAAACAAACCAAACCAAACCTTAGACTATCATGGGCTGAAAAGTATGAAGTGTTTAACCAAACCTGTCCATCACTAGCTGTTAAACCATTTAAACTGAAGATTTAGTCTCTCGTAAATAGCGATATATGGAAATTAGCATGTTGATAGAAATTATAGACCTAATAATAAAGTTTTTTTTAATGCTGTTATTGGTGTACCAAACTTTTCAAAAAATATTTTATAGTTTATTTTTATATTTCATTGTTATAAAAATCGTGGAATCTTGAAATCGGTTTTTTGCAGATTCCCTACCAAGTGGCGCCATTGGTATGGAATCAAAATTTAATTAGTCGATTAACTAAGTTCTGAAAATATTAAGCCTGTTGTCATCAAGAATTTGCAAATACACAAATTTTCAGAACTCCAATACGTCAGGAAGTGAGTGAAAAGTTTTATAAAATTCCTTTACAAACATGAAACTAGTCAAATGAAATAATTGTGTAAAAGCGATGTCGTAGGGTCTCTAGGTGAAAATTACGAGCGGGGACTGTTGGAAACTAAATCTATACGAGATGTGTAGAGGCAACCGTCCTCCGATTGATGCATGGAATAAAAAATATATTGGTATGTCAAGTCTGTAAAAAAAAAA
>BGPR01009875.1:25491-55360 GCA_013235015.1 Araneus ventricosus | reverse complement strand
TTCGCATTTATTATATTACTAGCTGTTACCCGCGACTTCGTGCGCAAAGAATTTGAATTATTCTTTTTTTTAATTCACGAATGTAAATGTTTTGTTCCATTTTGAAAGGGGAAAGGAAAAGTTCTGACGGTTGATAATACTTAATTGGACGGCTGATAGGAGTGTACTGTACATGTATGCTGATATAGTTATGTAAATTGTTTATCTATACTAATATACTTTTATATACCACTTTATTTGCACGGCTGTAGAGGTTCTGTGGGCTTTACACACGTGAACACGCCACATATAGTTGCCCATGAGAAAAATATGGTTTTTCCAAATACACACATGCCACTTTCAGTGTCTGGCCCTGAGCCTCGCAAATGATATTTTTACAGGGATTTGTTACCTTTTGAACTGAGATGATAAATCCTTCGGCATTATCGGAAGGCGTGGAAATAAAACACTCTCTCTTCTCCCTATATCAGTCATAACAGTAGCTTTCACGACGTTTGCACCTAGGTGTGTAATTTTTAACCGTGTGCCATTGCGCAGTCTCGGTATATCGAGGTTACGTATTAGTAGTACTGGCACACCGACTATCATTCTAGGCTTGTCGGAAGGTGCCCCTGACAATTCTAAGATCTTGAAGAGCTCTACAGAATATGATGCTCCTTGTTAATGCCCATTACCGTATCTACAGAAGGATATTCTGTAATATATCACTGTGAAAATTAAACAAAACACCGAGAGAATAATTCACTAACGTCATTGGACCACTGTGTAACCGTATTAAAAGCTGTAAATGCTACCACAACAGGAAACCGGAAGTGTAAAGTCTCCTTTGTTGTTTATGGTGAAAGAAAGCAATATTTTCTTATATTAATTTTAACACTGGCAAAAGCCCGCGCGCGAAACAGTAATTTGGCTTGAATTTATTTCTATAAGAATAAAAAGACTTGTTAGAAATTACGTTACAAAATATTTTTAAACCTTAATAACAATCAGAGAAAACATTTCATCGCAATGTAATTAATAGCATTAAAAAGATCATTTTCTGGTCTTTAAAATGGCATAAAAATAATTGTTGTCTAATAAAGATTTCAGAAGTTATTGGCAAAAAACGTCTAAGCAATAGGCTTAAAAGCGGCTAACGTTCGTTATTTAATTAAATATCTTAAGATCTAATTAACTCTGAAAGTTGAAGATAGCACCTTGTGTGTAAATTTCATGTCGCTAACGTTCACCGTTTAGGAGGAGTTCTTGTGACCGAACAATCGACCGACAGACAGACAGATACATGTAATTTCTGCCTTGTTTTACAGATATTTATAAACATAAGCAAAATTTTCAGAAATAAAGATAAATTAGTTGGAAGTCTAACCGTTTCCTAGCAGCGAAGTAGGTATATATTTGAGTTATTTCAAAATCGTCTGCACGTAAAATTTAAAAATTTAATAAAAATTGAATGAAAAACGTCACAGAAATAAAATTAACATCATTGAAAAGGTAAAATTTTTATCTGTAAGACGGTATAAAAATAATTTGTATCGGACAATATGTTCCGAAGTTACAGCGGAAAAAATGATTACGTGATAGTTGATTTTAAAAATAATTTATTCCACATGTTTTCGCATTCTTGAAGGATCACGTGACAGTAGATTGAAAAATAAAAAACTTCATCGCGAATCGCGGAGTCAATGGGATTTCTTTGTTAACTATTTTTAATCTGTAGTCAAAAATAATTAATTTAACGTGATTTCACCTAGCCTATGTCCGTTCTTGGGTTTCAAGCTACAACTCTGCCAATTTTCATCCAAATAGGTTTTGTGGTTTGGTCGTCAAAGCTTAACAAACAGACAGACAGACAGACGGACAGACAGACAGACACACTTTCGCATTTATTATATTATTAAGGATTAAGGATGTGATCATATATAATGGAATTCACAAAGATATTAGTATTTCAATACATTGGTAGATGGCACCACTAGATTAAGGACAGGATTGCATCATATATTTATGTACATTTCTGAAATAATATATATTACTATAAAAGGTTAAATTTAAATTTATAGTTAATTTATAATTATGTTTATTATAGTATTAATAGCCTAATTTACAAATAATATTTTCACTTTAAATGCGGAACAGCCTATATGATAACGCTCTAGTCATAACAATAATTATGACTATTGAATTGGTATGCTTTAAGTTATACACTTTCTCATTTCTAATCTTGAATGTTTTTGGAGATTTAATCCCCTAATTTTTGTTTTTCCAACAATTGACTTTCGCAGGGGGTCGGTGACACAAATCTAGATTAATACGACAAATCGGTTCCTAAGAGCGATTGGCATTTGATTGTTGGAATTCCATTTCTGGGTAGTCTTTTTCATAGTAGCAATATTATATAATCAAACTATCTTTTGTATATCATTTGTAAGATTATTGATAAGGTAATTTTATTTTATTTTAATATATATATATATATATAACAGAATTGTAAAAGCAACGAAATCAACAGAAACATTCATAATACAAAATGTCCAGAAAAAAATCAGCGGGAAGGAAATGCCGAGAGTTCTTATAGAGAGAACTTATATAGAAAGAAAATAAACAAAAGGGGAATATATGAAATAAAATAATATCAAATACTAACGCAACGAATGCGCAATAATGCTGTAATTCAAGAAGATTTGTAGAAAATATATCAATGTCATGAAAATCAAACTTTAAATTTAAATTTCAAAATTGATTAATTTTCATGGCATTGATATATATATGTTGATTGATATTTATATATATATATCAAAATCTAATCCATAATCTACACTTATACTTAAGTGAAATTACAAATAATTACACCATATGAACTCAAATATTGAAAATTATTGCGTAATACCCACTTATAGATTTCGTTATTTAATTAGGCAATTCGCAATTATTGTAAATTCCTAACAATTACTAAAGTAAGCCTTTTATTCATTTTGGTCCTATGTGTATTTATTCTAAAAATAAAAAACTTTAAATAAATCCTTATAAAGAACATAACGTGTTCTGGCTTCAAAGTTAGAACTAATATACCTGAAGCTGAAAATTTCTTCTCTCTTTTTTTAAAAGTACAGTGGAACTTTTGAGATAAATTAAAATTTTGTTTGGTTTTCTTTCTTTAACATTTTACTTGAATTGTAAAATTAATTCTAATATGTCTTTAGATTTGGTTTAACTATTTCAATTTGAAAACATTTCGTTGGACGTCTTTCACTGAAAATAATAAATCGAAAATTTATTCTTATATATTTCAAGCAGCAGTGTAGAATTTGTAATTCATCGATTTAGATGAATTAATAGCTCCTACTAAGGACACAAAACATTTGGTTGTTTAATTTGGCTAGTACATTATTACCTTCTTTTCAAAGTCGAAAAACTGTAGAAAGTAATCAAGCTAATCAAAAGAGTTATATAATCATTGTTACGGAACAATTTCAGTGTGACATATCTGTAGAAGTTTTCATAGAAGTCGAGGATAGATACCGTAGAAAAGAAGAAATTTTCTCTTAGACAAACTATTCGAAAACATTTTTGGACAAAAAAGAAAGAACCCCTTGACGAATGACCCGCAATTCTCGGTATTTGAGAGAGGGCGAAGTTTGGCAGGGGACACTCAATGAGTTATAGATGACTCCCAGACATCTCCTTTGCGAACAATTGGATGGATCGCTTCAATATATATTTTAAAGTGGACTCGTACTACCTTTTATTCTATACTTCTTGAGTATTATTGCAGTTATGTTCACAGTTACCCTTTCCCCAATGCGAGGTCATTTTTTCTCTCTCTCTCGCTCAAACACGAGATTTAGAGACACTTTTTTCTTGTTCCCTTGGCCGAATAAATTCTCGGACACACTCAAATTTGAGTCTCTATCCAGCAGTGTCAGGTGTGATGATTAATTGTTTTCCATGGAACAAGAAATCGAGAGTGATTCGGTGATCGGAAAAAGGAATGTCTTGTAACACATTCACCGGCGAGGGGACCACATTGAGATTTGCTGTTGGAGTCAAAGATTTAGTTTCGATTCACAGCAGATTCGGGCGATGTGTATGTATGTCATCGTGTGGAATTTTCTAATTGAATTTTCTGCGAGAGTTTGCAATTCCTTTCCGAGGCACTTTTCTCTCTCGATTGGACTGTTTTGAAGATTATGTTTATTCCTTTAATTCTCAGAGTGTCGAGACTTAAATTAGGAAATTGTCTTCTCAGGTTTTGAAAATCATATAATTCACTGGAAATGGGCTCCCTTCGATTTTATTTCGAAATCTGGATATGTGTGCTTCCATCGCAGGGGAAAATCCAAGAAGGTGGAAGGAATGGTTCGATTGAGAGACCAAATATTTTAGTTGAGAATTGAACACTGAAACCCAGATAGCAAAGAAAGCTTGTATAAAAGGTTTTGGAAACCTTGTCGTGAGCAAGGGGATAGGGTTGTCACAAAGGTTTCCATGACAAGGGTTGAACCTTTCAGAAAGGTAGCGGAAAGTTTCGCTAGTCAACAAGAAGCAAAGTGTTCTGTAAAGTTTTTAGTAAGATTTCCCCTAGCTTTTATTACAAGCTTGTTTGTCTTTCCTCAAGCTTGATTCAGGGCTTTCCAAAGGGTGTTAAGAACCCTCCTTTGTCGGACAAAATGGAACCCCCTTTCCCCTACTCCTACAGAGGGGTCCAACACCCCCTTTTTTTCACCACCTTCTTCTGGTGTCATCTTAATCCCACTTAGAGTTATCTCGAAAGCCAATTAATTATCTTAGTTAGGAATAGTAGTTAATCCTAGCTTAATTATTAATTTCATTAATCCAATTTTTAATTGAACTTATTTGTACGAATTCGTTGTAGATTGTGACAAAACTTCACATCCCTCCTATGCGGGGATCGAACCCGCGATTATAGATTTGGAAGGCAAATGCAATAAACACGATACCGACGGGACTACACCCTATGGGACTGGTGGTTCATAAAAAGCTTTCCTACCCAATTATGCGGGAATGGTTTCCAAAACGGTTTGCTAGGAAATGTTTTCACGGACTTATCGTTCAAACCTTCTCGGTGAGGTAGTTCATAAAAAGCTTTCCTATGTAAAACTTGCGGCAATGTTTCCGAAACGGTTTGCTCAGAAATGCTTTCTCAGACAGTCTATGGAGGGTGAAATGGCAACCTTATTTGCTATCTCGGAAAAGTCTCAGTAACTGAGTCAGTTCCTGAGTAGATGACAGCTTTTACAAGTTCAATAGAAACAGGCAAATAAAGATAAATCTGTATCAAGGTTTCTACCAGTTGTAAGAAAATAGATTTTAACTACCATAATGCTTTTTCCCCCTACAGATCCATAAAGTGAAAGATTTATTTTAAAAATAATATGGCAAATTTTGCTTCAATTTTCAAATATTTATTCCATTCTATTCTAAATATCAGAATTTAATATCCTTGACGGCTTTTAAACCTTTCTTCACAATTCTGAGATTAGCTTATGCGTAAATTTTTTTGAGACAGACACGTAATTATAAAATAAATGAATTCATTTTATAAGAAAATAAAGATAAAGCCAAGACTGTATGTTAAAGCAAAGCGTGCATTATAAAGCAAAGACTGCATGTTAAAGACGAGAAATAAACTAATACTTCGTCAAATGAGTACATTTTAAGAATGAAATCATGCGTACTCATTTCTAGACATCAAAAGAATGCTTATATTAATAAATAAATAAATAAAAATGCACCAAAATAATGGTCACGAAGATCCTTAGCGCTGATAATCCGCAGGAAGAAATTGCAGGAAGCGTTTTATAAGGCAGTTATGACACAGCTGAAATGTTTACAAAGGGGAGTGCGATGCTCACTTCTTACCAGTATAGCAGATGTACCGGCCCGTAAGGAAAGACAAAAATATTTTTGGTGTAGCAATTGCAACACCTGTTAACAAAAGCATTAAACGTTCTAAAAAGGAACATATAAAAGTTTGGATTACAATTTATATTAGATTTTAATGATGGTTCACTGATGGCGAGTTTCTTTAACATCTACATCATTCATTTCAGCAGAAGACTTTCAAGAAAATATTTGAAAACAATCAAGAGGTTAAAAATGATTTCTCTCTTTTAATGCAACTATGATGAAGACCGATGAGACAGAAATGAGAAAAATAAAGTAATGAGGGAATCCCTTAATGCAGGCGTCTAGAATTTCTCTCAACCGGTGTCAACACCGAGTTAATTGTGAAGTAGCTTCCTCACTCTGCATCAAAATATCGTCATTAGATGGACTCTTCGGGAGAGGTGGAAGTTATTTCAAAAGATCTATTGCCCATGGCGCTATATGATGGATTTCGAAAGGCTAATATTACAGCTCACAACAAACAGCCCCCGAGGTTTTCCTTTGAACTTTAATTATTCCGTATGACTTTTCTGAGTAAGGAAACGGGGTTATTACCGGGAAAGATTCGCGAAGGAGGTAGCTCCATTTTTCGAGGCGATCAATTCTGGAATATTCATTAGAATCTTTTGGAATGGTGGCGAATAAATAATACAGGCATTAACTCCCGGGCATTGAATCAAACTTTTCTCTCGCCCTTTTCGACGCCCTGGAAGTGATTAATTAGCTGAGGGGAGGCGAGGGGACACATCCGGACAATTGTCCATCCTCACACATTGCCGAGCTATACATCTTCGACGATCATACGTGTTCCATAATGACTGGAAGAGTAGAACATTTTCTGTCCTATAAAGCAGGTGGTGATTAGTTAAGCAACTAATCAGGAATCATATGGAGCTTAATGAGGTAAATCAAATATTTCCGACGAAATTCTTCTAAAATTTAACGGAGGAATTGAGTTCAGTGTCAGTCAAATGTTCTATTATAAAATTCTTCAGGTATCGTTATATGTCAATATGAACTCCTGATAATGCATTGCCTTTGTATTTTATTTAGATCAAAGCAATATTTATGTATCTATGAAGACACTGACATAGAACGACGTATAAGTGACCAACGTATAATGAAGATTGTAGTAAATATCTTTGATTATTAAAAATGTAATGCTACTACTGCAGATAAGGTAATGTAAGTAATTTCAAAGAAATAAATATTTTAGAACAGAACTAATATAGTATTAAAAACCATAATTAAATTTCAAAATTATACATTTATCAAAAAACTGAGAAAAATCATCATACCTTATTGCATAGCCTAAAATATAATTTTACGTTTATTATTTTATGCGGGTTATGTGCAAGCCTGTCTTTGGATATGAACATGAAGACAAAGATTTTAATCCTCTTGCTTTCTAGGTAAAGCCCCCTCCGCTTATCAGGAACATCGGAATAATGACTGAGGCAAAAAATTTGCGATTTTCAGAAAGGAAGAAAACGACGTCAAAAGAAGCTATGCGTCTTATAAACGTAGCACTTTACATTGCAATATTTACGAAAGAATAGTGGCTATGATGAAACGACGTATAAATGTAAACGATGTATAATTGAGAAACACATTATCGGTGCTTTACTGTGTTTTGAAAACACTGAATAATGTTAAAATAGTTGCGGTTGATAAAAGAGAGTTTAAACTAGAATTTTTCTTTCCGTTATAGTTTATATGTAATATTGAACTAGCCAGCTCGCCTTTCCGGAATACACATAAAACGGGCCTCATTTTGATTAAAATTTCTTAGAATAGGAAAGAAAATCTAGTATGCATTTTGTACTTTTCCTTCCACCGATTGTGTCAGAACTTTATAATAAATCTGTATTTTGGCTTTTGAAACCGCATACCGAATTTAATTTATGCATTAAATAATTTTATACTTTACTAGCTGTTATGCCCGGCGTTGCTCGGGATTAAAGTACTTTCATGTCTAGTATTTTTGGTTGAAAAAGATACTTTTTTATAGAAAATTAGAATACCCAAAATTCTTTTATCGTTTGAAATGTTTTTCAATTAAAATGAGAATATCATTTGAACCAGACGATTTTTAAAAACCGCCGATAGCTGTTTTTATCCATAAGTTATTAGTATTTATTGCGCAGGTACTTCAAATTTTGTTCATAAATCTTGCAGTATAAGAAAGATTTTAGCGGATGTTTTGGGACAATTACATAGTAATTTTTTCATTGAGAAAAAGCGTTAGAAAAAATATGAAAAAAAAAATAAAATTCGACTTCATCCTAAATTCTTCTAATGTGATCTAGCACCAGTTCTTATGTATTCTTGTTCTACAACAATAAAATAAAGCTTTATAAATAGTAGATTTTATAAACAAATTAATTTTTGAAAATTATTAAGGGAATTAATTGAGGGCAACTAATTGAAAGGAAATGAAAGTTATGTCTTGAAATGTTAATTTTTTAAATTATTATTACGTGTAAAAATAGTTTTTGTGACATAATCCATATTTTCGAAAAATGACAAACACGGAAACTGCCAAAAGTTTGCTTAATTTCCAATTAACTGAAATTTTAATAATATTTAGGGCTTTTAAAAGTTGACGGTTGACTCTCTCCTTATATGAAACATATTTATAAAAATAAGCAAAAATTTCAGAAGTAAAGGTAAATTAGCTGAAAGTCTAACCTTTGCCTATCAACGGAGTAGCTATAAATTTGCGTTATTTCAAAATTGTCTGCACTTTAACTTTAAAAAATAATAAAAATTAAAGAAAAACTGTCAGAGATATAAAATTGGTATCACTGAAAAGGTAAAACTTTGAATTTTGAGATGGTATAAAAATATTTTTTGTCGGACAATTTACTCCGAAGTTACTTCGGAAAAATGGTTTCGGTTAATTTCTAGTTAACTGACTGTTTAATTAGCATTTGTACTACGAAAAGTGACAATAATCTTTCTCTTGTCTTAAATAATAAGTGTGCAAAGTTTGGTTGAAATTGCTGCAGTAGTTTAGGATGAGATGTGGTACATAGCCACATACCCACATACGTATCCACATACATAGCCACAATGACTTTTATTTATATTATGATAAAATATCATGTGTATGTTCCTCCTCTATCATTGAACTATCCGACAAGAAAGCTTGATCGAATCACCTGTTGTTTCAATATCTCTAGCTATTCTGATTAATGAATGGGAAGATCTCGCTTGCCGCCTTGGAGAGTCCCGTTTGGTGAATGGTGCTCCAGCGTTGGACACTTTTAGAAATAGCTGTTTGAATTGCTCTCTCATTGACTGTATCATCAGTGGCGTAGCGAAGAAAAGTGGCATCCGGATCATATGATTTTTTCGCCCCACCACCATCACCGTTAATGGCTTAGCTTGGTAAACTGCGAAAGAGGCGTGGTATTTTTCGATTTTTTTTTATTGTATTTGACTTTAATGTGTTAGTGTCAATTTTTAATGTTTTGTCAAATGACCAGTGGTGCAGAGAGGGTGCGTGCCACCAAGGAAATATGATTTAATTACCTCAGTCGTCATTTGCTCAGCAAGAGTGAATGGCTACAGGGGGGGGAATATTATTAATTTTTTTTTTTTACTTTGCTATAAAAAATGGCAGAAATGCAGTAAAATTTGACTCCTTGGTACACCCCTCGCCCTCCCGCTCGCTAAGCCACTGAGTATAATTTAAAATTTAAAAAAATTAAAAATATTACTTAGGACTAAACTATGAAATTCCCCTTGAAACATCCTGGATGGCGCAAACCGTTCAAAAAGCAGGTACGCGAAATATTTCACGAGGTTCCCAAAAATTTTGCCCAACTAGCCCGGATCTCCATAGCGCATCTCTGCAAAGGTTTTCCTTTCTTCCAACGTTACGTGTTTCTCTTGCTTTAGTGAAAGTAGATAAAAGGTGAGATCTAGGGCCGGCCCGAAGGGGATGCGAACGGTACGACCGCACAAGGCTCCGCGCCGAATTTTGCACAATTCATTAAAATTTGTTTTGTCCTTTTTTAAAAATTCTTTCAACCAACTTTTATGTAAAATAAGGCATAAAATATTAAAAAAAAAATTCTAAAAAGAAATATATTGCAATTTTTCTTCTGGTTTTGAAAATTTCCTTCAAAGATTTGTTAAAAAAAAGTAATTGGTGGATCTAGTGGATAAGAATCCAACAATTCCCTTCGCTACCTGGATGCCCACATGTTTCCGATTTCTGCGCAGAGCAAAAGGTAAAAAGTGATAACATTGTTCAGTCATAAACCATGTTCGATTGCTCCAAGCATCATATGGTCTCTCTCTTTTCGGTGCGGGGAACCTCAAAGTGGATGTCCGTCATTTGAAGATAAATTGCAAGTTATACAATTCAATATATTCCTTGTTCAGGAGACTATTACTTTCAGGGTATACAGAGGGTAATTCTTGTTTGCGGATCCCCATCTGTTCCCCTAATGGCCAGCAGATAGTCTTTCCCAGGGCAGCTTAAAGAAACACCTCTAGAGGAATGCTTTTTATGCTTCTCTATTTCTAAATTGAACACATCTGTTCCCCTTGTATTCAGCAGGACTTCTAAACGATAATGAAGCATGTATCTCACAGGGGTTTCTCGCTTTTCTTGTCAAAAGTGTGGTTTTCCAGAGTCTATGAATTCATCGTAGGTACTTGTTAAAAGGTAGTATGTGACATTTATTCCTCAGGTTTAATCAATAGTATTGAATCTGAATATTGTTTTGTGTGAAACACGACAGGTAACTTAAGGAGTTTTCTCAGAAGCTTAATTTTCGATTGAACAGTTCGTTCGTTCGCATTTGGAGTATCAGCCGTACAGCAAAAATAAAATATTCTGCATTTGTTCTTGGAGAAAAATTTCAAGTATTCTAATTTTTGTCTCTTTTTTTATAGTTATTTATAAACAAACTTTCCTTTCACATTTCCAAAAAGAAAGTTTTAATATTATAACAGGTTATCAATTTATAAAATAACGCAGTTCCCTTTGTTTTTGTATTTCAACATTTTCGCTATTTGTTATTATTGTATACATTTCAGATAAAACATTTTTTTTTATTAACAAACGAAAATTTGTTGTTTCTACTCTTTTACATTGGGCATTTTTCATTATTAAATGTTACTTATTTGGAACCTTTTATTGTTTTGGGAACTACATATCAAAGTTATTTGGATAAGTTTTAAAATATAAGAAGTATTTTGAAGATTGATTCAATTTAAATATCCTAAAACCGAAATTATCAGTATTTTGTGTGTAATTGTACATAAGTTTGTGATTAGTCGATTATCTTTTTATAGTTTTATTTATTTATTTTTTTTTGTATATGAAGAAATAATTGTTTGTTAATATGTAGAAATAACGAGTTGAACTTTTTTTACTGAAGAAATAATGAGTTAAATTTTTAAGAATTCACTTGATAATCCAAAATCCATTCATACAGTATAATATTTTATTTCAATACTGAATGCATGTGGTGACATCGTAAATAAACAGAAAAATTCAAAGGGGGTATTTTCTCTTTCAATTGACTGCAAAGTTAAAAGTTAATTTAAGTTCCTTCAGCTTTCATGTTTTGAAACTCTAATTGACACAATTTTCGCATTTTATAATTTTAATTTTAGCACTCAAACTTTTCAAACTGAACAATTTTTAATCTTTCTTCATAAAATCAGGAGTTTGCAAAGAATAATGGGAGAGATTTTATCTCTTATTTAGAAAGGAGTGCTTGAATTCAGGGCCAGAGCAAGGGTGGGTTCGAAAGGTGTCAGCGCACAAGGCCCCACTCCGCTGTCAGATTGCGCAAAACGGAAATGAATTTCATTCATTTATTTAACGAAATAAAAATCTGGCGGCAAGTTTTACCTTCCAGGTCACAATATTGCAACTATTTACAATATTTTTTTAAATTGTATCCAAATATTACTTCTGTTCTAAAATTATACTGACCTTACCAATAACGCTCATTAACATTTTTAATCTGCAGAAAAAACTTAATCAAGATTAAAAATGATAAAAAAATTACTTGAGATCTAGCATTAGAGGCGAACGATTAATTTGCTTAGTCATTTTATCTATCGAATCCGCATTAACCAAAAATCTAAATCATAATGGTATTATCAACATATTTTCTATAAAACAAAATGAAACAAAAATCAGATATTATAAACTTATTTTAGTAAGTTGAAAACCAATTTTATATATGAAACAATTATTTTTGTTTGATTTATTAACGATTTTTGTGTGATTAAAATATTTACTTTATAAAAATAATTTATTTATTTTTTATTTTCATGTATTTTTTTAATCTTTACTTAACCAAATTGTGAAATGTAATAAATAGTAAAAAGTAATAAATTATTTTGTTGGGCGAAATTTTGTCAAGGCCCCGCAAGTCAACTTTCAACCGCGCCCCGCTTTTGTTCGGGCCGGCTCTGGTGAGATCATTTGACAAGAGCCGGACCGTGCCTCTTCCGAGACATCTCCCTACAAAAGATCGCCAGATCCATCTCCGTTCAGTTCAAAATGAGAAGAAAGCTGCATACTGCGCAGACGAGATTTGAAATATCCCTTCGTGTACTCGCACAGAAGAAACGAGCGCATACAGGCGAAAAACTCTAATAGTAGCCAAGGAATGTACTTTTTCGCCTCTTGTCCTTCCTCCCCTTCCAATGTCAATGTAGTTGTCCTTTATCCTTCTGTGCATATGGAGAAGAGAGGAGGATATTCTCTTTTATTCATTATATTTCTCTCTTTCCTGCTTTTATTAAGCTTTATCTTCAATCTTGTCCGAAGTTTAGAAGCAGATGGGAGACTGCAGGGCATTTTTTAGTATTTAATATATCGGGTGGTTCTTTTCTTTTTTATTTCTAGTTTTAACTAGAGGTAAGAAGTAGATGTTACACTATGGTATTTTTCGGTATTTAACATAAAGAGTGATTGTTTTCTTCTTCTTGGAGAAAAAGTAGGATTGTGGAGTCATGAATATCGCTTATTAAAATGATATCATTTTCTTTATTGTGCATTTATTCAAAAAATATCTGGATGTTTATAGCTGTGATTGAATTATTTATGGACTCAGTTAAAGAATTAAATATGATTCTATCAAGGCGGTTTGTTCACAAAGAAAAATTGTAAAAAGTATAATCTGCAGAAATAAATCTTTTATTCAGAAATATTTAGAAAAAAATTGTTTTTTATTCATCCATAGATGAATCAATTTATTTGGCTACGAATCGATATTACTAAGACTAAAACGTTTACTAAAACAGAGTAAACATCTCTTACTATTTTAATTTATATATTTCGTAAGAAAAGTAAAATATTTTTATAATCTGATACTTGATATTGGTTTTAGCATTTAAACTACTTCATTATATTAATAGCATTAAAAAGGCGCTTACGTAATCAAATTATTGTATGTTGCGTCTCGAACCGTTTAGCAGCGAGTGTTAACTCGCGTTTGGAACATATCATTTATTTAAAATATATTTTATTACATATCCATTGACGAAAAAATCGTTTATTCAATAAAACTAACCATGACCTACAAACTAGGAAATCACAGAAATTAAATTCATAAGCATATCAACAGCATTTCGATTTAGATCCAAATCAGAGGTCATCTACAAAGCGATTAACAACGAACAAAACTCCCAGGCGATTATTTAGACTCCAACAACGAAAACTATTAAAGTTTATTCGAAGTCAGAAACATCGCGAAACACAATTCACTCGACACATTCACGCCACTTTGCCCTCATTTGCCTTTTTGGGAAGAAAGGGGGTAATTCAGGGCAAGTTTGCCCGTTATCTGTGCGGTGAGAACGGGCAACACCTTTCGGGCACTCCATCATGCCCGATGCTTCCGCCGACGGGTCATTCATTAGGGCACTAATTACACGTCATACCCGAAATACGGACTGTCATTTCGTGTCGGGAGGGCTCATAAATTGCCCGGCGGAAAATTTTTGTTTTCTTCGACCTTTTACGAGCCTGGAGTTCATTAGTTAAGTAGAGGATACACCCTTGTGTGTGTTTGGGAATTTCAACGAATGTGTCTCCGGTTGAACTTCCGGGGGTGCTTCCCCTGGATCGGTAATTTCAATCCGATGAATTGCGATCCTTCTTCTTTCCTTCTGAACAGTGGTTAGTGTCACAGATTTCTTATGAGCTTTTCACGGTCGTTTTTATACACAAAGTTTTATCTTAGTTTCCTGTACACTTGATGTAGAACGGTCGTTTGATGAATCGACACGTTTTAGACCTCCCTATATCTGGAAAAACCATTTTTGAAATTATGTCTCTCTTTGAACTTTCAAAACTGATAAATGATTTATAAAACTTTTCACTGGTATATATATATATATATATATATATCATAACAATATTAAAACACAGATGGATGATCTGCAGAAAGAATTTTTTATAGTTTATGTTGACAAAGTACCCAACAATTATGTTATCGTTTGTAAGTATTATTATTGTAAAGTGTTTAAAGAACATATTCTAAATAATGAGGCTTATATTGACATTAATTTCAGTACAAAAGAAATAGAGAATAGAATTACAGCTTGCAATAAAAAATAAAATATTTATTGTGAGAAAGTGAACTATCCTCATATTTTTCTTACACCAAAATTTCATAAAATTTGTATCAAATTTAAATGCGTAACGAATGGAAGATACAGTTATATAAAGAAAACAGGTAATACTTTACTACAATTTCTGCAAGAGACTATGAAACAATTAAAAGTACAAAATAATACTGTTATTATTAATTATTTGCTATGAAATTATAAAGAATTTTAAAGATATTAATGTTTATTCTGTGCATACTTTTGTGTTTCAAGATTTATTCAATAGTATAGATATTAAAGATATGATGAAAATTAAAGATATAATGAAGATTTTAGCATAAAGAAAATGATTAATATTAAAAAAAATAAAACATTAATAGAAATTATATTAAAAGAAAATTATATTATCTCTGACAATAAATTATACCAGCAAATTAATGAACTTCCACAAGGTGGACCATCAAGTAATGCTAATTTACATCTACACTATTATGTAAAAAGAAAGTATTTACAATAATTCTTATGTCATGTACAGGTACATTGATGATTTATTAATATGTTCAACAGTAGACTACACACCAAATATTAACTTTTATCCAATATATTTGATATTACTAAAAACTAATGAAGGTTTTTCTTCTGCAGATTTTCTAGATCCTGAAATTAAAATAGATGATAGTAAATTAAGCACTGAGATTTATGATAAAAGAAACACTTTTTAGTTCAATATAAACAAGCTACTTTTTTGGAATAGCAACATCAATCGTCAAATTTATAGAAACATTGCCTTACATTATATTCATAGAAGCACCATTTTAGTCACAGACAGATATAAACAGCGATCATATATTGACACTTTTCTTGAAAATGCTATGAGATATGGACATCCTATAAATTTCATGTATGCTTATGCTAATACGAAATGTTTAGCACCATTAAATTATTATTCTATTAGATTTATTTTTGATGTGATCATATATAATGAAATTCACAAACATATTAGTATTTCAATACGTAGGTAGATGGCGCCACCAGATTAAGAATAAGATTGCATCATATTTTATCTTTTATGTACATTTCCAAAATAATATATATTATTATAAAATTTTAAATTTAAATTTATAGTTAATCTATTAAGGTTCTTTGTTATAGTATTAATAGACTAATTTAGAAATAATATTTTCACTTTAAATGCGGAACTGTCTTTAGGATAACGCTCAAGTCATAACAATAATTAAGACAATTGAATTGGTATGCTTTAAGTTATATATTTTCTCGTTTCTAATCTTGAAAGTTTTTAGAGATTTAACCCCCTAATTTTTGTTTTTCCAACAATTGACTTTCTCAGGGGGTCGGTGCCACAAATCTAGATTAATACGACAAATCGGTTACCAAGACCTATTGGCATTTGATTGTTGGAATTCCATTTCTGGCTTGTCTTTTTCATAGTAGCAATATTATATAATCAAACTATCTTTTGTATATCATTTGTATGATTATTGATAAGGTAATTTTATTTTATTTTAATTTTTAGATTAATATATGTATAACACAAGTTTTGACTATTTAAAAACCTATATATATATATATATATATATATATATATAACAAATAAGAAACAATATAACAGAATTGTAAAAGCAACAAAATCAACATAAACATTCATAATACAAAATGTGAAGAAAAGAATCTGCGGGAAGAGAGAAAATGCCGAGATTTCTTATAGAGAGAACTTATATAGTAAGAAAATAAACAAAAGGGGGATATATAAAATAAAATTTTATAAAACACAAACGCAATGAATGTGCAATAATGCTGCAATTGAAGAAGATTTGTGGAAAATATATCATTACCATGAAAATAAATCTTTCCATTTAAATTTCAAAATTGATTGATTTTCATGGCATTGATATATATATATATATATATACATATATTGATTGATATTTATATATATATATATATCAAAATCTAATACATAATCTACACTTATACTTAAGTGAAATTACAAATAATTACAACATATGAAATCAAATATTGAAAATTATTGCATAATACCCACTTAAAGATTTCGTTATTTAATTAGTCAGTTAGCAATTACTCTAAATTCCTAACACTTACAAAAAGTAATTATGAAGAAAGCGCTTAAAAGTGCCTTTTATTCATTTTGGTCCTATGTGTATTTATTCTAATAATGAAAAACTTCAAATAAATCCTTATGAAGGTTACCACGTGTTCTCGCTTCAAAGTTTTAACTAATATACCTGAAGATGAAAATTTCTTTTCTTTATCTTAAAGGTACATTGGAACTTTCGAGATAAATTAAGATTTTGTTTGGTTTTCTTTCTTTAACATTTTACTTGAATTGTAAAATTAATTCTAATGAGTCTTAAGATTTGGTTCACCTATTTCAATTTGAAAACATTTCGTTGGACGTCTTTCACTGAAAATAATAAATCGAAAATTTATTCTTATATATTTCAAGCAGCAGTGTAGAATTTGTAATTCATCGGTTTAGATGAATTAATAGCTCCTACTAAGGACGCAAAACATTTGGTTGTTTAATTTGGCTAGTACATTATTACCTTCTTTTCAAAGTCGAAAAACTGTAGAAAGTAATTAAGCTAATCAAAAGAGTTATATAATCATAGTTATGGAACAATTTCTGTTTGACATATCTGCAAAAGTTTTCATAGAAGGCAAGGATAGATAGCTTAGAAAATAAGACATTTTCTTTTAAACAAACTATTCTAAAACTTTTTTGGACAAAACGAAAGAATTCCCTTGAAGAATGACCCGAAATTCTCGGTATCTGAGCGAGGTAGAACTTTGTCACGGGACACTCAATGAGTTATAGATGACTCCCAGACATGTCCTTTGCGAACAATTGGATGGATCGCTTCAATATATATTTTAAAGTGGACTCGTACTACCTTTTATTCCCATACTTCTTGAGTATTATTGCAGTTATGGTCACAGTTACCCTTTCCCCAACCCGATATCTCTTTCAAACATGAGGTTTAGAGACACGCTTTTCTTGTTCCCTTGGCCGAATAAATTCCCCGGACACACTCTAATTTGAGTCTCTATCCAGCAGTTTCAGGATTGATGAATTAAATGTCTTCCGAGGAACAAGAAATCGAGGGTGATTCGGTGGTCGGAAAAAGGAATGTCTTGTAACTTATTCATCGGCGGAGGTACCAGTTTGATTTTTGCGGTGAGTGTCAAAGTTTTAGAATCGGACGAGGAGTAAGTACGACACCGGATGGAAACTGCTAATGGAATATTCTGCGAGATTTTCCGATTCCTTTGGGCTTCACTTTTCTTTATCCATTCGACTGTTTGGAAGCAGAAGAGCAGATTTATTTCTTAAGCTCGCAGAATGTCGTGAATTAAATTAGGATATCGTCTTCTACAATTTCTGAAATCATTCACTGAAAATGGTTTCCCTGCGATTTTAATTTGAAATCTGGATCTGTGTGCTTCCACCGCAGGAGAAAATCCAAGAAGGTGGAAGGAATGATTAGAGAGAGAGATCAAACATTTTTCTTGAGAATTCAACTCTCACAACTTCTCAGTAACTGAGTGACTTTTAGAGTAGATGACAGCTCTTATTAGTTTATTAAGAAAAGCATAACAAAAATTGATATGTTTCTAAGAAAATAATTAATTTAGATTTTAACGAGTTGTAGAAAAACAGATTTTAAGACCATAATGCCCCTCTCCTTTCTGTGGATTCATAATTTGGAAGATTTATTTTTAAAAGAATATGGCAGATTTTGTAAAGATTATGAGAGCTTCAATTTTCAGAAATGTATTCTAATCTAAATATCATAATTTAATATCATTGACAGTTTTTAAACCTTTCTACAACATTCTCAGATTATATATAAGTGAAAACTTTGTTCATATATATATTTCTAATTATAAATTATGAAATAAATTAATTCATTTTATACGAAAATAAATATAAAGCCAAGACTGCATGATAAAGCTGAGGGAAAAAATAATACTTTTTCAATTGAGTACAATTTCCGAATGAAATTATGCATACTTATTTCCACACATCAGAAGAATGCTTTTTCGAAAAAAGAACGCCAAAACAATGGCCACAAACCTCCTTAGCGCTAATAATAAGCAGGTCGAAATGCAGGAGAGGTTTTTTAGGGCAGATATGACACAGCCAAAATGTTTACAAAGGGAGTGATATCCTCGCTTGTTACCAGTATAGCAGTTGTATCAGCCCGTAAGGAAAGACAAAAATATTTTTGGTGTAGCAATTGCAACACCCGTCAGCAAAAGCATAAAACATTCTGAAAAGGAACATATAACAGTTTGGATTACAATTTATAATAGATTTTAATGATGGTTCTCTGATGACGAGCTTCATCAAAATCTACAGCATTCATTTCTACAGAAGACTTTCAAGAAAATATTTGGAAACAATTAATAGGTTAAAAATGACACATCTCTGTTAATGCAACTATAATGAAGGCCGAGGATACAGAAATGAGAGAAATAAACTAATGAGGGAATCCCTAAATGAAAGCGTCTAGAATTTCTCCCAACCCGTGTCAACACCGAGCTAATTGTGAACGAGCTTCTTTACTCTGCATCTGAATATCGTCATTGGATGGACTCTTCGGGAGAGGTGAAAGTTATTTCGAAAGATCTATTTCCCATGTCGCTATCTGATGGATTTTGAAAGGCTAACATTACATCTTACAACAAACAGACCCGAGGTTTTCTTTCGCACTTTAATTATTCCGGATGACTTTGCTGAGTAAGGAAACGAGAATATTTCCGGGAATGATTCGCAAAGGAGGCAGCGTCATTTTTCGAGGCCATCAACTCCAGATTATTCATTAGACTCGTTTGGAAATGAGGCATTAACTCCCGGGCGTTGAATTTCATAGCGGCCTTTTCGATGTCTTGGAAGTCATTAATTAGGTGCGAGGGGAAAGGGGGTGCATCAGTTCTCCATCGTCGCAACTTTCCGAGCGATTCATATTAGACGATTACAAGTGTTCCATAATGACTGGAAGAGTAGAACATTTTCCGTCGTAACAAGCCAATGGCGGCTGGTTAAACACCTAATCAGGAACCTTTTGGAGCTTATTGAAATAAATCAAACATTTTTTTTAAATACAAAGCAGAAACTCTCAGAAATTAAATTGACTAACTGCTTCAGGTCAGCTATCATTTACGTAGCGATTCACACCGAACGAAACTCAGAGACAATTAGATTCCGAAGATGAGAATTTATTGAGATTCCTACAAAGTCAGAAAGATCGCGAGGCATAATTCATCCGACGTAATCGCGCCGTTTTGCCCGTGTTTGCCTTTTTAAAAAGAAAAGGGGTAATTCAGAGCTCGTTTGCCCGTTATCTGTGCGGTGAGAACGGACAACACCTTTCGGGCACTCCATCATGCCCGATGCTTCCGCCGACAGGTCATTCATTAGGGCACTAATTACACGTCATGCCCGAAATGCAGATTGTCATTTTGTGTCGAGAGAGCTCATAAATTTTCGGGCGGAAAATTGTTGTTTTCGTCGACCTTTTGTAGGAACTGGAGTCCATTAATAGGATACACCATTGCGTCTGAGTTTGGGAATTTCAAAGAATGTGTCTCTAGTTGAACCGCGATCGGGAATACTTCTTGTCTCTCTCTTCCATCAGAAAATAGAGCCATAGATCTATTATGGGCTTTTATAATGAAATCCTTACAAAAAGTGGTTTCTTCATGTTCGTCTAATCATAAATTGCCCAGCGGAAAATTTTTGTTCTCTTCGATCTCTTACGAGCCTGGAGTTAATTAGTTGAGTAGAGGATACACCCTTTTGTGAGTTTGGAAATTTCGACGAATGTGTCTCCAGTTGAACTTCCGGGGGTGCTTCCTCTGAATCGGTATTGTCAATCCGATGAATTGCGATGCTTCTTTTTTCCTTCTGATCAGTGGTTAGTGCTACATTTGTCTTGAGAGCTTCTCACGGTCATTTCTATACACAGTCTTATCTTACTTTCCTGTGCACTTGGTGCATGAAGATCGTTTGATGAATCGACACGTTTCGGACCTCCCTATATCAGGAAAAACCACTTTTGAAATTATGTCTCTCTTTGAACTTTCAAAACCTTGAACTGATTTATAAAAAAATTCAATGACAATTTAAAAACGTAGCAAATCAGATACCTGAAATTTTTTCGTTATCATCACCACAATATTTTAGATTTCAATATAAGTTTCCACGGAATTCATGGGTAGAAAGAGAATCTGACAGAAATATATATATGTATGTCAAATCATAATCTAAATCTAATCCACAATTTACACTCATACTTCAATAAAATTACAGATAATTATACTTTATAAACTCAAATATTTAAAATTATTGCCGAATACCCACTTAAACATTTCGTTATTTAATTAGTCAATTCGCAGTTATTGTAAATTCCTAACTCTTACTAAATGTAAACGTAGCATTGCAAGGAAAGCCCTTAAAAGTGCCAAATATTCATTTTGGCCCTATCTGCATTTACTCTAAAAATAAAAATGGAAAACAACAAATAAAACCTCATAAAGGTTATAACGCGTTGTGGTTTCAAGGTTTGAACTAATATACCTGAATCTGAAAATTTCTTCTCTTTCCTTTAAAAGTGAATTGGAACATTTGACATAATTAAAAATATTGTTTGGTTTTCTTTTTTTTAACATTTTACTTGATTAGTAAAATTAATTCTAATAAGTATTCAGATTTGGTTCAACTATTTCAATTTGAAAACATTTCGTTGGACTACTTTCACTGAAAATAATAAATTGAAAATTTATTCTTATCTATTTCAAGCACCAGTGCAGAATTTGTAATTCATCGGTTTAGATGAATTAATAGCTCCTACTTAGGATGCAAAAAATCTGGTAATCTAAGTTGTCTAGTTCATTATTACCTTCTATATGAAGTGAAAAAACTGTAGAAGGTTAGCAAGTTAATCAAAGGAGTTATATAATCATTGTTATGAAACAATTTCAGTTTGACATATCTGAAGAAATTTTCATAGAAGGCAAGGATAGATAGCTTAGGAAAGAAACCATTTTCTTTTAGACAAACTATTTGAGAACATTTATGGACAAAAAAGAAAGAACTCCTTGACGAATGACCCGCAATTCTCGGTATTTGGCGAGGTAGAACTTTGGCAGGGGACACTCAATGAGTTATATATGACTCCCAGACATCTCCTTTGCGAAAATTGGATGGATCGCTAAAATATATATTTTAAAGTGGACACATTTTACCTTTTATTCCATACTTTTTGAGTATTATTTCAGTTATGGTCACAGTTACCCTTTCCCCAAACCGATATCATTTTCTCTCTCTCTCAAACACGGGATTTAGAAACACGTTTTTCTTGTTTCCTTCCCCGAATAAATTCCCGGACGCACTCTAATTTGAGTCTCTCTCCGTCAGTTCCCGGATTGATGAATTAAGTGTCTTCTGTGGAATAAGAAATCGAGTGTAATTCGGTGGTCGAAAAAAGGAATGTCTTGTAACTCATTCACCGGTGGGGGACTAATTTGAGATTTGCAGTTGGTGTCAAAGTTTTAGATTCAATTCGTAGCAGATTCGGGCGAGGAGTAAGTATGTCACAGAGTGGAATTTTCTAATTGAATTTTCCAGAGATTTTTCGAATGTTTTGGGAGGAACTGTTTTCTCTGGATTCGACTGTTTAGAAGATCAGGTTTATTCCTTAAATTCTCAGAGTGTCGAATCTTAAATTAGGAAATTGCCTTCTCAGCTTTTGAAAATCATGTAATTCACTAGAAATGGGCTCCCTTCGATTTTAAATCGAAATTTGGATATGTGCGCTTCGATCGCAGGAAAAATCCAAGCAAGAGGAAGCAATGAATAGATAGAGAATTAAACATTTTTGTTGAGAATTGAACACTGAAACCCAGATAGCAAAGAAAGCATGTATAAAAGGTTTTTGGAACCTTGTCGTCAGCAAGGGTTGTCAGAAAGGTTTCCAAGACAAGGGTTGAACCTTTCGGCAAGGAAGTGAAAAGGTTCGCTTGTCAACTAGAAACAAGGTTTTCCCCAAGCTTTCAATACAAGCTTCATTGGCTTTTCACAAGCTTGATTCAGGCCTCTCGAAAGGTTGTTAAGAGCCCTCATTTGGTGGACAAATTAGAACCCCTTTTCCACCTCCGAGGCCGTTCTCCTACAGAAGGGTCCAACCCCCTTCTTCCGGCGTCATCTTAATCCAACATATAGTAATTATATCATTTAAGAAAATTAATTATAGCTTAATCATTAAATTCATTAATCTAATTTTTATTTGAACTTATTTGTACGAGTTCTTTGTAGATTGTGAAAAAACTTCACATTCCTCCTATGCGGGGATCGAACCCGCTATTATAGGGTTGGAAGGCAAACGCAATAACCACTATACCGAACGGACTACACGCGATGGGACTGGTGGTTCATAAAGAGCTTTCCTACGCAATTTTGCGGCAATGGTTTCCGAAGCGTTTTCCGCGGAAATGCTTTCGCAGGCAGCCTATGGAAAGTGAAATGACAACCTTTCCGCAACTTTCTTTGCTATCTGGGCTTTTGTAATCATTTCAGCTGTGCCATATCTGCCTTACAAAACCCTTCTTGTATTTTCGGCCTGCAGACTATTGGCGCTAAGGAGTTTCATGACCTTTGTTTTGGTAGATTTTTATTTATTATTTTTTTGAAATAAGCATTCTTCTGATGTCTAGATATAAGTAAGCATAAATTCATTCGGTAATTGTACTCATTTGAAAAAGTATTAGATTATTTCTCAGGTTTATCATACAGTGTTTGCTTTAACAACCAGATTTGGCTTTATCTTTTTTTCTTTATGAAATGAATTCATTTATTTTATAATTACTTGTCTGTCTCAACAAAATTTACACTTAAAGCTAATCTCAGAATGTTGAAGAAAGTTTTAAAAGCCGACCAGGATATTAAATTCTGATATTTAGAATAGAATTGAATACATATCTGAAAATTCAAGCAAAATTTGCCATATTATTTTTAAAAGCAAACTTTCACTTTATAGATCTAAAGGGAAAAAAAAGGGTATAATGGTAGTTAAAATCTATTTTTTTACAACTGGTAGAATTCCTGATACAGATTATCTTTATTAGCCTTTTCCTATTGAACTAGTAAAAGCTTTCATTTATTCAGGAAGTCACTAAGTTACTGAGACGTTTCCCAGATAGCAAAGAAGGTTGCGGAAAGGTTGCCATTTTGCTTCCCATAGGCTCCGTGCAAAAGCATTTTCGCACAAACCGTTTCGGAAGCCCTTGCCGCAAGTTTTACACAGGAAACCGTTTTATAAACTACCTCACCAACAAGGTTTGAACGACAAGTCCGCGAAAATATTTCCTCGCAAGCCGTTTTAGAAACCATTCCCCAAAATTGCGTAGGAAAGCTTTTAATGAATCACCAGTCCAACCGTGTGTAGCCAGTTCGGTATAGTGGTTGTTGCGTTTGCCATCCAACTCTAAGATCGCGCGTTCAATCGATGCATAGGAGGAATGTGAAGTTTTGTCAAAATCTACAACGAACTCGTACAAATAAGTTCAATTAAAAATTAGATTAATTAAATTAATAATTAAGCTTTGATTAAGTAAAATTATTAATTGATACAATATAATATAATATAATTAATTGACTTTCAGGATAACTTTAAGTTAGATTAAGATGACATCAGAAGAAGGGAGTGAAAAAGGAGGCTTGGATCCCTCTGTAGGAGAACGGCCTCGGAGGGGGAAAGGGGTTTTTAATTTGTCGGCCGAATGAGGGTTCTTAACAACCTTTTGAAAGGCCTGAATCAAGGTTGAGGAAAGACAAACAAGCTTGTATTAAAAGCTTGGGGAAACCTTACAGAAAATCTTGTTTCTTGTTGACTAGCAAACCTTTCCGCTACCTTGCCGACAGGTTCAATCCTTTTCATGGAAACCTTTGTGACAACCCTTTTCCCTTGCTGACGACAAGGTTTCCAAAATCTTTTAGACAAGCTTTCTTTGCTATCTGGGAGGGGGCTGAAATCATCGCTTTTTACCAGCATAGCAGTTGTACCGGCCCGTACAGAAAGGCAAAAATATTTTTGGTGCAGCAATTTCAACACACGTCAACAAAAGTACAAAACGTTCTCACAACTAAATTATAAAAGTTACGATTAAGATTTATAATAGATTTTAATGGTAGTTCACTGACGACGAATTTCATTAACAAATACAGCATTCATTTCAACAGAAGACATTCAATGAAATATTTGGAAACAATCAAGAGGTTTAGAATGATTTCTATCATTTGATGCAAGTATGACGAAGACCGACGTTACAGAAATGAGAAAAATAAAGTAATGAGGGAATCCCTTAATGAAAGCGTCTAGAATTTCTCCCAACCCGTGTCAACACCGAGCTAATTGTGAAGGAGCTTCCTTACTCTGCATCTAAATATCGTCATTAGATGGAATCTTTAGGAGAGGTGGACGTTACGTCGAAAGATATATTGCCCATGGCGCCATCTGATGGATTTTGAAAGGCTAATATTACAGCTCACGACAAACAGACCCCGAGGTTTTCCTTTGCACTTTAATTATTCAGGATGACTTTTCTGTGTAAGGAAACGGGATTGTGTCCGGGAATGATTCGCGAAGGATGCAGCACAATTTTTCGAAGTGAACAACTCCGGATTATTAATTAGAATAATTTGGAATGGAAGCGAATAACTAATGGAGACATTAACTCCCTGGCATTGAATCAAACTTTCCATTTTTCAACATTTTCCATCCCTGGAAGTGATTAAGTAGGTGCGGGGAGGCGAGGGAGTTCAGGACACTCGGCCGTCCTCGCACATTTCCGAGCTATACATCCTCGACGATCATACGTGTTCCATAATGACCGGGCGAGCAGATCATTTTCTGTCTTAACAAGCAGGTGGCCACTAGTTAAACAACTAATCAGGAATCATATGGAGCTTATTGAAGTAAATAAAATATTTCGGAGGTAATGGTCTTAAAATTTAACGGAAGAATAGAGTTCAGTGTCGGTAAAATGTTCTATTATAAAATTCTTCAGGTATCGTTATATGTAAAGATGAATTCCTAGTAATGCATTGCGTATGTATTTTACATAGAGCAAAACACCATTTCTGAGTCTATGAAGACATTGACGTAAAACGACGTGTAAATGAAAAAAACATATAATTAAAATTTTAATAAATAGCTTTGTTTATTATAAATTTAATGCTACTAATGCAAATTAAAAGTAAATTAAGTAATTTGAAAGCAATAATTTTTTAACATAGAACTAATATAGTATTAGAAACCATAATTAAGTTCCAAAATTAATCATTTTCCACAAAAGTGAGAAAAATCATCATACATTATTGCATATCTTGAAATATAATCTTATTTCTTTCTTATTTTATGCCGGTTATATGCCAGCGGGTAGGCCTGCATTTAAATATGACATGAAGTCAAAGATGTTAATCCTCAGTCTTTCTAGAATAAGTTAACTCCCCTTAGCAGGAACTTTGGAATAATGACTGAGGCAAAAAAATTGCGATTTTTAGGATGGAATAAAACGACGTAAACAGAAGCTTTGCGTCGAATAAACGTAGCAGCTTATCAATGCAATGTTTACAGAAGAATAGGGGCTATGTTGAAACGACGTTTAAATGTAAACGATGTATAAATAATAAACACAATTACGATGCTTTACTGTATTTTGAAATCACGGAGTAATTTTAACATAGTTGGGGTTAATAAAATTGAGTTGAAACTTGTATTTTTCTTTCCGTTATAGTTTACATGTAATATTGAACTAACCGGAATGCTCTCCGCTCGACTTTCTGGTATACTCACAAAACGGGCCTCAATTTGATTTAAATTTCTTAGAATAGGAAAGAAAATCTAGTATGTATTTTGTACCTTTCCTTTCAATCGATTGCGTGAGAACTTCAAAATATATCTATATTTTGGCTTTTGAAACCTCATACTCAATATAATTTATGTATTAATTAATTTATATTTTATAAAGGATCGTGCGTATGTTGCTCCTCTAACAATAGACACACCTGACAAGAAAGTTTGATCGAATCACCTGTTGTTTTAATACCTCTAGCTATTCTGATTAATAAATGGGAAGATCTCTCTTACCGCCTTGAAGTGTCCCGCTTGGTAAATGGTACTAGCATTGAACACTTCTAGAAATAGCTTTTTAGCTATTTGGATTTCTCTCTCATTTACTGATTCATCAGATGCGTAAAGAAGATAAGTGCAATCCGGATCATATTATTTTTTCGTCCCACCACGACCATCGTTAATGGCTTATCATGGGTAAACTGTGAAAGGGGAGTTCGATTCCTTATTGTATCTGACTTTAATGTGTTAGTGTCAATTTTTAATATTTCGCCAAATAGCCAGTGGTGCAGCGAGGGCATGTGCCGCTCAGAAAATATGATTTTATTTACCCCACTCGTCGTTAGCTTAGCAAGGGTAAATGGCCCCAGGTGGTCATTGTATTAATTTTTTCACTTTGCTGTAAACAATGGCAAAAATGCAATAAAGTTTTGACTCCATGATATACCCCTCGCCCTTTCGGTCACTATACCAATGAGTATCATTTAAAATTTCAATAATGAAAAATTTACATAGGTTTAAACTATAAAATCCCCCTTAAAACATCCTGTATGGCGCAAACTATTCAAAAAGCAGGCTTGCGAAATATTTCACGAGGTTCCCAAGAATTTTGTCCGAACGATATGATCGTTAGCCCGGATCTCCATAGCGCATATCTCTACAGGTTTTCCTTTCTTCCGTAGTTGGGTGCTTCTCTTCCTTCAGTGATAGAAGATAGAAGGTGAGATCAAATGACCAGCGCCGAGAGTGCCTCTTTCGAGACATCTCCCTACCAGAATGGCACAGAAGATCGTCAGATCCATTTCCCTTCAGTTCGAAATGAGAAGAAGGCTATCCTCTGCGCGGACGAGATTTGAAATATCCCCTTGTGGACTCACACAGAAGAAACGAACGCAAACAGGCGAAAAACTGTTTAGTAACCAAGGAATGTCCTTTTTTCCTTTTGTCCTTTCTCCCCCTCCAATGTCAAAGTAGTTGTCTTTCATCCTTCTGTGAGTATGGGGGAGAAAGAAGAACATTCTGTTTTTCTCCATCATATTTCTCTCTTTCCTGCTTTTGCTAAGCTTTATTTTCACTCTTGTCCGAAGGTTAGAAACAGATAGGAGACTGCAAGGGCATTCTTTAGTATTTAACATATAAGGCTGTTCTTTTCTTTTTTATTTCTAGTCTTAACTAGAGGTAAGAAGTAGATGGTAGACTGTATTTGTTTTTGGTAATATAAAGAGTGATCCTTTTCTTCTTCTTGGAGAAAAAGTAGGATTGAAGAGTCATGAATATCGCTTATTAAAATGATATCATTTCCTTTATTGAGCATTCATTCAAAGAATATCTGGATCATTATAGCTGTGATTGAATTATTTATGGATTCATTTAAATAATTAGATATGATTCCATCAGGGCTGTTTGTTCATCAAGAAAAAATTGTAAAAAGGATAATGATCAAAAATAAATCATTTATTCAGAAATATTTAGAAAATATTTTTTTATTCATCCATAGATGAATCAATTTATTTGGCTACCAATCGAAATTTCTAAGTCAAAAAAGTTTATAAAAATAGAGTAAACATCTCTTACTATTTTAATTTATATATTTCGTAAGAAAAGTAAAATACTTTTATAATCTAATACTTGATATTGGTTTTAGCATTTAAACTACTTCATTATATTATTAACATTAAGCGTCTCGAACTGTTTCGTAGCGAGTGTTAACTGGCGCTCGGGACATATGATTTATTTAAAATATATTTTATAACATATCCATTGACGAAAAAATCATTTATTCAATAACACTAACCTTGACCTGCAAACCAGGAGCTCACAGAAAGTAAATTCATAAGCATATCAACAGCATTTCGATTTAGATCCAAATCAAAGGTCATCTACAAAGCGATTAACAACGAAGAAAATTCAAAGGCAATTATTTAGACTCCAACAATGAAAATTATTAAAGTTTATTCGAAGTCAGAAACAACGCGAAACATAATTCACTCGAAACATTCACACTACTTTGCCCTCATTTGCCTTTTTGGGAAGAAAGGTGTAATTCAGTGCTCGTTTGCCCGTTTTCTGTGCGGTGAGAACGGACAACACCTTTCGGGCACTCCATCATGCCCGATGCTTCAGCCGACGGGTCATTCATTAGGGCACTAATTACACGTCATGCTCGAAATACGGACTGTCATTATGTGTCGAGGGGGCTCATAAATTGCTCGGCGGAAAATTTTTATTTTCTTCGACCTTTTACGAGATTGGAGTTCATTAGTTATGTAGAGGATGCACCCTTGTGTGTGTTTCGAATTTTCAACGTATGTCTCCGGTTGAACTTCCGGGGGTGCTTCCCCTAAATCGGTAATTTCAATCCGATGAATTGCGATGCTTCTTCTTTCCTTCTGATTAGTGGTTAGTGTCACAGTTTTCTTATGAGCTTTTCAGGGTCATTTGTATGCACACATTTTTATTTTACTTTCCTGTATACTTGGTGTAGAACGGTCGTTTGATGAATCGGCACGTTTTAGATCGCCCAATATCAGGATTTAGGTTAGGTTAGGTTAGGTTATATTAACGTCCCGTTTTGAAGCAACACGAGGGCTATTTAGGGACGGACCTCGTAATTTTGAACCACGGTCAGATGACGAGGACGACACCTGAGCTGGCACCCCCCTCTCCAAACTTCCGCGCCACACCAACGGGAGGACGTTTGGCCACTACGTATGATTTAGCGTGCAGCAGGCCCCATACACGGCGGAGCCCAATATCAGGAAAAACCATTTTTGAAATTATTTCTCTTTTTGAACTTTCTAAACCGGTAACTGATTTATGAAAAGTTTCACTGATAACTTAAAAATGTAGCAAATCAGATAGCTGAAATTTTTTTCGTTATTATCACCACAACATTTCAGATTTCAAATTTTCCATTGATTTTATGTCAAATCATAATCTAAATCTAATCCATAATCTATACTTATATTAAAGTAAAATTACAAATAATTATACCATATAGACTCAAATTTTTAAAACTATTGCCTAATACCCACTTCAAAATTTTGTTATTTAATTAGTCAATTCGCAATTATTGTAAATTCATAAGTCTTACTAAATGTAAGTGTAGCATTGCAAGGAAAGCCCTTAAAAGTGCCAATTATTTACTTCGGCCCTATCTGCATTTACTCTAAAAATAAAAATGGAAAACATCAAAT
>BGPR01009875.1:0-25481 GCA_013235015.1 Araneus ventricosus | reverse complement strand
ATTCAGATTTGGTTCAACTATTTCAATTTGAAAACATTTCGTTGGACGACTTTCACTGAAAATAATAAATCGAAAATTTATTCTTATCTATTTCAAGCAGCAGTGCAGAATTTGTAATTCATCTGTTTAGATGAAATAATAGCTCCTACTTAGAATGCAAAACAACTGGTCTTCGAGTTTGGCTAGAACATTACTACCTTCTATTTAAAGTAAAAATACTGTAGAAAGTAATGAAGCTAATCAAATGAGTTATATAATCATTGCTATGGAACAATTTCAGTTCGACATATCTGTAGAAGTTTTTATAGAAGACAAGGATAGACATTATAGATAAATAAGACATTTTCTTTTAGATAAACTATTCTAAATCTTTTTTGGACAAAACGAAAGAATCCCCTTGAAGAATGACCCGAAATTCTCGGTATTTGAGCGAGGTAGAACTTTGGCAGGGGACACTCAATGAGTTATAGGTGACTCCCAGACATCTCCTTTGCGAACAATTGGATGGATCGCTGCAATATATTTTTTAAAGTGGACACGTTCTACCTTTTATTCCATACTTCTTGAGTAGTATTGCAGTTATGGTCACAGATACCCTTTCCCAACCCGAGATCTTTCTTTTCTTTCTGTCTCTCTCTCTCTCTCTCTCTTTCAAACATGAGATTTACAGAAACGTTTTCCTTGGTTCCTTGGCCGAATAAATTCCCGGACACACTCTAATTTGAGTCTCTCTCCGGCAGTTTCCGGATTGATGAATTAAATGTCTTCCGAGGAACAAGAAATCGAGGGTGATTCGGTGGTCGGAAAAAGTAATGTCTTGTAACTCATTCATCGGCGGGGGTACTATTTTGATTTTTGCGGTGAGTGTCAAAGTTTTAGAATCGGACGAGGAGTAAGTATGACACCGTATGGTAACTGCTAATGGAATATTCTGCGAGATTTTGCAATTCCTTTGGGCTGCACTTTTCTTTCTCTATTCGACTGTTTGGAAGCAGAAGAGCAGATTTATTTCTTAAGTTCACAGAACGTCGTGAATTAAATTAGGAAATCGTCTTCTACAATTTCTGAAATCATTCACTGGAAATGGATTCCCTACGATTGTAATTCTAAATCTTGATCTGTGTGCTTCCACCGCAGGAAAAGATCCAAGCAGGTGGAAGGAATGATTAGAGAGAGAGATGAAACATTTTTGTTGAGAATTCAACTCTCACAACTTCTCAGTAGCTGAGTTACTTCTTGAGTGAGTGACAGCTTTTACTAGTTCATTAGGAAAAGGCTAATAGATATAAATTTGCGTCTAGATTTCCACCAGTTGTAAAAAAATATATTGCAACTACCACAATGCCCTTTCTGCCGGGAGAACTTCTTTCTGCTCTTTGCAGTGATAGTCGGTCGAACATACTTGTGTGACAAAATACAGTCAGATTTGAATCGCTAATAACTACAAGACAAATCATGCGAAAAGTATGGTTGTACCGGCCCGTGAAGGAAATGCAAAAATATATTTGGCGTAGCAGTTGCAACACCCGTCAGGAAAAGTATAAAATTCAATGACAATTAATATATAAAAGTTTGGATTACAATTTATTATAGATTTTAATGATATTTCACCGATGACGAACATCATTAACATATACAGCATTCATTTCAACAGAAGACTTTCAAGAAATTATTTGGAAACAATCAAGAGGTTAAAAGCGATTTCTCAATTTTCATGCAACTATAATGAAGGCCGTCGATATAGAAAAGAGAAAAATAAATTAATGAGGGAATCCCTTAATGAAAGAGTCTAGAATTTCTCTCAACCCGTGTCAACACCGAGCTAATTGTGAAGGAGCTTCCTCACTCTACATCTGAATATCGTCATTGGATGGACTCTTCGGGAGAGGTGGAAGTTATTTCGAAAGATCTATTGCCCATGGCGTTATATGATGGATTTCGAAAGGCTAATATTACAGCTCACAACAAACAGCCCCCGTAGTTTTCCTTCGCACTTTAATTATGCCGGATGACTTTTCTGAGTAAGGAAACTTGATTATTTCTGGGAATTATTCGCGAAGGAGGCAGCGACATTTTTCGAGACGATCAACTCCGGATTATTAATTAGAATCATTTGGAAAGGAGGCGAATAACTAATGGAGGCATTAACTCCCGAGCATTGAATCAAACTTTTCTCTCGCCCTTTTCGACGCTCTGGAAGTGATTAATTAGCTGAGGGGAGGCGAGGGGACACATCCGGGCAATTGTCCGTCCTCACACATTGCCGAGCTATACATCTTCGACTATCATACGTGTTCCATAATGACTGGAAGAGTAGAACATTTTCTGTCGTAGCAAGCAGGTGGTGATTAGTTAAACAACTAATCAGGAATCATATGGAGCTTATGGAGAGTAAATCAAATATTTCCGACGTAATTCTTCTAAAATTTAACGGAGGAATAAAGTTCAGTGTCGGTCAAATGTTCTATTATAAAATACTTCGTGTATCATTATATGTAAAGACGAACTCCTGATAATACATTGCCTTTGTATTTCACTTAGATCAAAGCAATATTTATGCGTCTATGAAGACACTGATGTAAAACGACGTATAAGTGACAACCGTATAATTAAGATTGTAATAAATATCTTTGATTACTATAAATTTAATGCTACTACTGCCGATAAAAGTGATGTAAGTAATTTCAAAGAAATAAATATTTTAGAACAGAACTAATATCGTATTAAAAACCATAATTAATTTTTAAAATTATACATTGATGAAAAAAGTGAGAAAAATCACCATACATTATTGCATATCCTTAAATATAATTTTACATTTAATATTTTATGCGGGTTACGTGCAAGCGGGTAGGCCTGTATTGAAATATGACATGAAGCCAAAGATGTTAATCCTCTGGCTTTCTAGATAAAGTCCCCTCCCCTTAGCAGGAGCCGAGGAATAATGACTGAAGCAAAAAATTTGGAATTTTCAGAAAGGAATAAAACGACGTAAACAGAAGCTTTGCGTCGTATAGACGTAGCACTTTATCATTGCAATGTTCACGAAAGAATAGGGGCTATGATGAAACGGCTTATAAATGTAAACGATGTATAGATGAGAAACACATTAATGTTGCTTTACTGTATTTTGAAATCACTGAATAATGTTAAAATAGTTGCGGTTGATAAAATTGAGTTGAAACTAGTATTTTTCTTTCCGTTGAAGTTTACATGTAGTATTGAACTAACCGGAATGCTCTCCGCTCGACTTCCTGGCATACTCATCAATCCGGCCTCATTTTGATTTAAATTTCTTAGAATAGAAAAGAAAATCTAGTATGTATCTTCTACCTTTCCTTTCCACCGATTGCGTCAGAACTTTATAATAAATTTATAATTTGACGTTCGAAACCGCACACCGAATTTAATTTATGTATTATTTAGTTTAATGTTTTATAAATGATCATGTTCCTCCTCTACCAATTGATCTACCCGACAAGAAAGCTTGATGGAATCACCTGTTGTTTCAATACCTCTGTCTATTCTGATTAATGAGTGGGAATATCCTCTTACCGCCCTGAAGTGTCCCGTTTGGTGAATGTTGCCACCATTGAACACTTCTAGAAATAGCTATTTAGCTATTTAGGTTGCTCTCTCATTTATTGAATCATCAGTGGCGTAGCGAAGATAAGTGGCATCCGGATCATATGATCTTTTCGCCTCGCCACCATCATTAATGGCTTAGCTTGGGTAAACTGTGCCAGGTGCGTTCGATTCCTTATTGTATTTGACTTTATTGTGTTAGTGTCAGTTTTTAATGTTTTGTCACATGACCAGTGGTGCAGCGAGGGTACGTGCCGCCAGGGAAATATGATTTTAATTACCTCCGTCGTTATTTTCTTAGCAAGAATAAATGGCCCCAGGGGGTCATTGTATTCATTTTTTTACTTTGCTACAAAACAAAGGGGAAATGCAGCAAAGGTTTGACTCCATGGTAACTTCTCGCCCTCCCGGTCACAATGCCACTGAGTATCATGTAAAATTTTAAAAATGAAGTATAGTACTTAGGTTTAAATTATGAAATCACCCCTGAAACATCCTAGATGGCGCATACCTTTCAAAAGCAGGCTTACGACATATTTCACGAGGTTCCCAAGAATTTCACCACAGGTATATAATCGTTAGCCGTGATCTCCATAGCGCATCTCTCTAAAGGTTTTCCTTTCTTCCTACGTTGCGTGCTTCTCTTCCTTTAGTATCAAATGACCTGCGCTGGACAGTGCCTCTTCCGAGACATCTCCCTACCAGAATGGCACAAAAGATCGTCAGATCAATTTCCGTTCAGTTTGAAATGAGAAGAAGGCTATCCTCTGCGCAGATGAGATTTGAAATATTCCCTCGTGGACTCACACAGAAAAAACGATCGCAAACAGGCGAAAAACTGTTTAGTAACCAAGTAAGTAGTTGTCTTTCATCCTTCTGCGCGTATGGGGGAGAAAGGAGGATATTCTCTTTTTCTCCATCATATTTCTCTCTTTCCTGCTTTTGCTAAGCTTTATTTTCACTCTTGTCCGAAGGTTAGAAACAGATGGGAGATAACAGGGGCATTTTTTAGTTTTTAATATATAGGTGGTTCTTTTCTTTTTTATTTCTAGTCTTAACTAGAGGTAAGAAGTAGATGGTCGAATGTATTTGTTTTCGGTATTTAATATAAAGAGTGATTCTTTTCTTCTTCTTGGAGAAAAAGTAGGATTAAAGAGTCAAGAATATCGCTTATTAAAATGATATTGTTTTCTTTATTGTGCATTCATTCAAAGAATATCTGTATCATTACAGCTGTGATTGAATTATTTATGGATTCATTTAAAGAATTAAATATAATTCGATCAAGGCAGTTTGTTCATCAAGAAAGAATTGTAAAAAGGATAATCAGCAGAAATAAATCATTTATTCAGAAATATTTAGAAAATATTGTTTTTTATTCATCCATAGACGAATCAATTTATTTGGCTACCAATCGAAATTACTCAGTCAAAAAGGTTTACAAAAACAGAGTAAATATCTCTTACTATTTTAATTTTTATATTTCGTAAGAAAAATAAAATAATTTTATAATCTGATACTTGATATTGGTTTTAACATTTAAACTACTTCATTATATTAATAACAATAAAAAGGCGCTTGCGTAATCAAATCATTGAATGTTGCGTCTGGAACTGTTTCGTAGCGATTGTTAACTGGCGCTGGGAACATATCATTTATTTAAAATATATTTTACAACAAATCCATTGACGAAAAAATCGTTTATTCAATAACACTAACCTTGACCTACAAACCAGGACCTCACAGAAAGTAAATGCATAAGCATATCAACAGCATTTCGATTTAGATCCAAATCACCGGTCATCTGCACAGCGATTAACAACGAACAAAACTTCCAGGCAATTAATCAGACTGCAACAATGAAAATTATTAAAGTTTATTCGAAGTCAGAGACATCGCGAAACATAATTCACTCGAAACATTCACACTACTTTGCTCTCATTTGCCTTTTTGTGAAGAAAGGTGTAATTCAGGGCTCGTTTGCCCGTTATCTGTGCGGTGAGAACGGACAACAACTTTCGGGCACTCCATCATGCCCGATGCTTCCGCCGACGGGTCATTCATTAGGGCACTAATTACACGTCATGCTCGAAATACGGACTGTCATTTTGTGTCGAGAGGGCTCATAAATTGCCCGGAGGAAAATTTTTATTTTCTTCGACCTTTTACGAGCCTGGATTTCATTAGTTAAGTAGAGGATACACCTTTGTGTGAGTTTGGGAATTTCAACGAATGTTTCTCCGGTTGAACTTCCGGGGGTGCTTCCCCTGAATCGGTAATTTCAATCCGATGAATTCCGATGCTTCTTCTTTCCTTCTGAACAGTGGTTAGTGTCACAGTTTTCTTATGAGCTTCTCACGATCATTTTTATACGCAAAGTTTTTTCTTACTTTCCTGTACACTTGATGTAGAACGGTCGTTTGATGAATCGATACGTTTTAGACCTCCCAATATCAGGAAACACCATTTTTGAAATTATGTCTCTCTTTCAAATTTCAAAACTAATAACTGATTTATAAAAATTTCACTGGTAACTAATAAACGCAGCAAATCAGATAGCTGAAATTGTTTCGTAATTATCTCCATATATATATAACTTTCATAACAGTATAAAAACACAGATAGAGGATCTGCAGAAAGAATTTTTTGTAGTTTATGTTGACAAAGTACCCAACAATTATATTATCGTTTGTAAGTATTATTATTGTAAAGTGCTTAAAGAACATATTCTAAATAATGAGGCTTATATTGACATTAATTTTAGTACAAAAGAAATAGACAATAGAATAAAAGCTTGTCATAAAAAATAAAATATTTATTGTGAGAAAGTGAACTATCCTCATATTTTTATTACACCAAAATTTCATAAAATTTCTGTCAAATTTAGATGTGTAACGAATGGAAGATACAGTTATATAAAGAAAACAGGTAATATTTTACTAAAATTTCTGCAAGAGACTATAAAACAATTAAAAGTACAAAATAATACTGTTATTATAAATTATTTGCTATGAAATTATAAAGATATTAATGTTTATTCTGTTCAAGCTTTTGATTTTCAAGATTTATTCAATTGTCTAGATATTAAAGATATGATGAAAATTTTATAAGAGATTCATGAAGTTTTTAGCATAAAGAAAAGGATTAATATTAAAAAATATAAAATATTAATAAAATTATATTAAAAGAAAATTATATTATCTCTGACAATAATTTATACCGACAAATTAAAGGACTTCCACAAGGTGGACCTACAAGTAATGCTCTAATTAATTTACATTTACACTATTATGAAAAAGAAAGTACTTACAATACTTCTTATATCATGTATAGGTACATTGATGATTTGTTAATATGTTGAACACTAGAAGACTACACACAAAATATTAACTTTCAGCCACAATATTTGATATTATAAAAACTAATGAAGGTTTTTCTTCTGCAGATTTTCTAGATCTTGAAATTAAAATAGTTGATAGTAAATTAAGCACTGAGATTTATGATAAAAGAAACACTTTTCAGTTCAATATAAACAAGCTACCTTTTTGGAACAGCAGCATCAATCGTCAAAATTATAGAAAAAATTGTCTTAAAATATATTTATAGAAGCACTGTTTAGTCACAGACAGATATAAACAGCGATCATATATTGACACTTTTCTTGAGAATGAATATGAGATATGGATATCCTACATTTTTCATGTATCTTATGTTCATAGGAAATATTTAACACCATTAAATTAATATTCTTTTAGTTTTTTTTTTGATGTGATCATATATAACGGAATTCAGAAAGATATTAGTATTTCAATACATAGGTAGATGGCACCACTAGATTAAGAATAAGATTGCATTATATATTTTTTATTTTTATGTACATTTCCAAAATAATATATACTATTATAAAAGGTTAAATTTAAATTTATAGTTAATTTATTAAGGATGTTTATTATAGTATTAATAGCCTAATTTAGAAATAATATTTTCACTTTAAATGCGGAACTGTCTTTAGGATAACGGTCTAGACATAACAATAATTATGACTATTGAATTGGTATGCTTTAAGTTGCACACTTTCTCGTTCCTAATCTTGAAAGTTTTTGGAGATTTAATTCCTTAATTTTTGTTTCTCCAACAATTGGCTTTCGCAGGGGGTCCGTTCCATAAATCTAGATTAATGCGACAAATCGGTTCCCAAGACAGATTGGCATTTGATTGTTGGAATTCCATTTCTGGGTTGTCTTTTTCATAGTAGCAAAATTATATAATCAAACAATCTTTTGTATATCATTTATATGATTATTGATAAGGTAACTTTACTTTATTTTAATTTTTAGATTAATATATGTATCTGAAAATATAACACAAGATTTGACTATTTAAAAACTATATATATAAAACACAAATAAGAAACAATCATAACAGAATTGTAAAAGCAACAAAATCAACATAAACATTCATAAATTCATAATACAAAATGTGAAGAAAAAAATCTGCGGAAAGAGTAAAATGCCGAGATTTCTTATAGAGTTTACTTATATAGAAAGAAAATAAACAAAAGGGGGATATATAAAATAAAATTTTATAAAACACAAACGCAACGAATGAGCAATAATGCTGCAATTCAAGAAGATTTGTGGAAAATATATCATTGTCATGAAAATCAATCTTTCCATTTTAATTTCAAAATTGATTGATTTTCATGGCATTGATATATATATATCAAAATCTAATCCATAATCTACACTTATACTTAAGTGAAATTACAAATAATTACAACATATGAACTCAAATATTGAAAATTATTGCATAATACCCACTTCAAGATTTCGTTATTTAATTAGTCAATTCGCAATTACTGTAAATTCCTAACTTTTACAAAAAGTATGTATAGCTTTAGAAAGAAATCGCTTAAAAGTGCCTTTTATTCATTTTGGTCATATGTGTATTTATTCTAAAAATAAAAGTCTTCAAATAAATCCCTATAAAAATCCCTAAAATATTATCACGTGTTCTCGTTTCAAAGTTTGAAATATTATACCTGTAGATGAAAATTTCTTCCTTTTCTCATAAAGTACATTGGAACTTTCGAGATAAATTAAGATTTTGTTTGGTTTTCTTTCTTTAACATATTAGTTGAATTGTAAAATTAATTCTAATGAGTCTTAAGATTTCGTTCAACTATTTCAATTTGAAAAAATTTCGTTCGACGTCTTTCACTGAAAATAATGAATCGAAAATTTATTCTTATCTATTTCAAGCAGCAGTGTAGAATCTGTAATTCATCGGATCAGATGAATTAATAGCTCCTGCTTAGCTTGTATTTAATGTCGAAAAACTGTAGAAAATAATTAAGCTAATCAAAGGAGTTATATAAACATTGTCATAGAATAATTTCTGTTTGACATATCTGCAAAAGTTTTCATAGAAGGCAAGGATAGATAGCTGACAAAATATGACATTTTTTTTTAAACAAACTATTCTAAAACTTTTTTGGACAAAACGAAAGAATCCCCTTGACGAATGACACGAAATTCTCGGTATTTGAGAGAGGGCGAACTTTGGCAGAGGACACTCAATGAGTTATAGATGACTCCCAGAGATCTCCTTTGCGAACAATTGGATGGATCGCTTCAATATATATTTTAAAGTGGACACGTTCTACCTTTTATTCCATACTTCTTGAGTATTATTGCAGTTATGGTCACAGTTACCCTTTCCCAACCCGAGATCTTTCTTTTCTTTCTGTCTCTCTCTCTCTCTCTCTTTCAAACATGTGATTTACAGAAACGTTTTCCTTGGTTCCTTGGCCGAATAAATTCCCGGACACACTCTAATTTGATTCTCTATCCGGCAGTTTCTAGATTGATGAATTAAATGTCTTCCGTGTAAGAAGAAATCGAGGGTGATTCGGTGGTTGGAAGAAGGAATGTCTTGTAACTAATTCATTGGCGGAGGTACTATTTTGATTTTTGAGGTGAGAGTCAAATATAGAATCGGACGAGGAGTAAGTGGGACACCAGATGGAAACTGCTAATGGAATATTCTGCGAGATTTTCGGATTCCTTTGGGCTTCACTTTAGTTTTTCTATTCGACTGTTTGCAATCAGAAGAGCAGATTTATTTCTTAAGATCACAGAATGACGTAACTTAAATTAGGATATCGTCTTCTACAATTTCTGAAATCATTCACTGGAAATGGACTCCCTTCGATTTTAATTCGAAATCTGGATCTGTGTGCTTCTACCTCAGGAGAAAATCCAAGAAGGTGGAAGGAATGATTAGATAGAGAGATAAAACATTTGTGTTGAGAATTTAACTCTGACAACTTCTCAGTAACTGAGTGACTTCTAGAGTAGATGACAGCTCTTACTATTTTATTAAGAAAATCATAACAAAGATAGATAGGTTTCTAAGAAAATAATTCATTTAGATTTCTACCAGTTGTAGAAAAACAGATTTTAACGACCATAATGTTCCTTTTCTTTCTGTAGATTCATAACTTGGGAGATTTTTTTTAAAAAATATGGCAGATTTTGGAAAAATTCTAAGAGCTTCAATTTTCAGATATGTATTCTATTCTAAATATCATAATTTACTATCCTTGCCAGTTTCTAAACCTTTCTGCAACATTCTCAGATTATCTTTAATTGTAAATTTTGTTGGCATATATACAATTAATTTTAAAATAAATTAAATCATTTTATACGAAAATAAATATAAAGTCAAGACTGTATGATAAAGTCGAAGGGAAAAAATAATACTTTTTCAATTATGTACAATTTCCGAATCAAATTATGCTTACTTATTTCCACACATCAGAAGAATGCTTTTTTCGAAAAAAGGAGACCAAAACAATGGCCACAAACCTCCTTAGAGCCAATTGTAAGCAGGTCGAAATGCAGGAGGGGTTTTTCAGGGCAGATATGACAGAGCCAAAATGTTTACAAAGGGAGTGAAATCCTCGCTTGTTACCAGTATAGCAGTATAGCCCGTAAGGAAAGACAAAAATATTTTTGGTGTAGCAATTGCAACAGCCGTCAGCAAAAGCATAAAACGTTCTGAAAAGGAGCATATAAAAGTTTGGATTACAATTTATAATAGATTTTAATGACGGTTCTCTGATGGCGAGCTTCATTAACATCTACAGCATTCATTTCTACAGAAGACTTTCAAGAAAATATTTGGAAACAATCAAGAGGTTAAAAATGACATATCTCTGTTAATGCAACTATAATGAAGACCGACGATACATAAATGAGAAAAATAAACTAATGAGGGAATCCCTTAATGAAAGCGTCTAGAATTTCTCCCAACCCGTGTCAACACCGAGCTAATTGTGAAGGAGATTCCTCACTCTGCATTTAAATATCGTCATTGGATGGACTCTTCGGGAGAGGTGGAAGTTATTTCGAAAGATCTATTGCCCATGGCGCTATCTGATGGATTTTGAAAGGCTAATATTACAGCTCACAACAAACAGCCCCCGAGGTTTCCCTTTGCACTTTAATTATTCCGGACGACTTTTCTGAGTAAGGCAACGGGAATATTTCCGTTAATGATTCGCGAAGGAGGCAGCGCCATTTTTCGAGGCCATCAACTCCAGATTATTCATAAGTCTCTTTTGAAAAGGAGGCGTAAACTCCCGGGCATTGAATCAAACTTCCATAGAGCCCTTTTCGACGCCTTGGAATTGATTAATTAGGTACGAGGGGGAAGGGGGTGCATCAGTTGTCCATCCTTGCACCTTGCCGTGCGATTCATCTTAGACGATTACAAGTGTTCCATAATGACTGGAAAAGACATTTTCTATCGTAACAAGCCAGTGGCGACTTGTTAAACAACTAATCAGGATTGTTACGGAGCTTATTGACATAAATCAAACATTTTCCACCTGTTGGCCCCGAACTTAAAGGGATGAATAAAGAGTAGTTCAAGAGAATCAAAAATGTTCAATTTAAAAATTGTAATGGGTGAATAACGAAAAGTTCAAGAAAAAATGATAATGGATGAATAATGAGTAGTTCAAGGAAAAATGATAATGGATGAATAATGAGTAGTTCAAGGGAAAATGATAATGGATGAATAATAAAGTAGTTCAAGACAATCCAACATGTTCAATTTTAAAAAATGATAATAGATGAGTAACGAGTAGTTCAAGACAATCCTAAATGTTCAATTTAAAAAAATGATAATGGATGAATATGAGTAGTTCAAGAAAAAATGATAATGGATGAATAACGAGTAGTTCAAGAAAAAATGATAATGGATGAATAACGAGTAGTTTAAGGCAACCCAAAATGTTGAATTTAAAAAAATGATAATGGATGAATAACGAGTAGTTCAAGAAAAAATGATAATGGATGAATAACGAGTAGTTCAAGACAATCCAAAATGTTCAATTTAAAAAAATCATTTTTCGTTCTATTTAAATGTGAGCACCTGATGATGTATTACTTTTGCATTTTATTTATTTTGAAAGCACTGGATAATTTAAAAATAATAGCGGTTGTTAGAATTGGTTTAAATTAGTATTTTTCTTTTCCTTATTCAAAAATACACCTTTACAATGAAAGTGAGAAAAATAATCATACCTTTATTGAATATCCTGAAATATAATTAAACAGATCTTATTTTATGCGACTTACATGCATGCAGGTAGGTCTGAATATGAAAATGGCATGGAGAGGAAGGTTTTGATCCCCTGCTCGCTAGGAAAATTACTCTCCTTAATACGAATAAAGAAAAACTGTCTCAGGCAGAAAATCTGCGATTTTCAGAAAGGACAAAAACATCGTGTAACCGACCATTTGTGTCGTACCAATGCAATGTTTACGAATGATTCGGGACTGCGATGAAACAACGTATAAAGGATGCTTTACTGTATTTTTAAATTTTTGAATAAATTTAAAATAGTAGATGTTAATAAAATTTATTTCAAACTAGTACTTTTCCTTCCCTTATAGATTGTTTGAAACAGTCGGAATGCTCTCCGTTGGATTTTCTTGTATGCTCACAAAGCCAGCCGCATTTTGTGTCAAATTGCTTAGAATAGGAAAGAAAACGGAGTATGTATTTTGTACCTTTCTTCTACGTCCAAAATTTATCACAATTCTATATTTTGGTTTCTAAAACATCACACCGAATTTCATCTATTTATTAGTTAGCTTTATAATTAATAAAGGGCCATATCCCTCCGATACCAGTTGATATACAGGATACGGAAACAGGATCTAATCAACTGTTCTTTTAATACATCCAGAGACTCTGATTAATTCGTGGGAAGAAGTAGCCTACCCCTTTGTTGTGCCCCGTGTGATGCATGATATTTAGATTGAACACTTGTAGAAAAAACTGTTTGAATTCTTCTCTCATGTCAAGTAACGTTTTCAAAGGCAAGTCAAAAATAAGAAAGATTGCATAGCTTTAAAACCCCGATATTCGTTTTGAAAAGCCATGTATGAAGCAAATCAAATGGGGGTGGGGTAAATAACTACCCAGGTTGGGAAAGTCCAATTCATGTCGCTTCCTCCCAAAAACTCCCGGTTTTGAAGGGGCCAGAAGAGAAAAGTAGCCTCGGGATTAAAGAGTTAATTGTTTTGTAATATCAAAAATCTCTCTCCGAAAATCGTAGTGATCAATTAAGTAAACGACCTCAATTATTTTGTGGCATCCAACTGTGAAGCTGTTCATTTGTATTTTATAATCGTAGTTGCTCGGTGTTTGTAACTGGTATGTAAAATTATGTTCTATTGTCATAAAATAGTGTCAAGAACAGAATAAACATCTCTTACCATTTTCATCAACTGGCATTGCCAGCAAGTCATAAAATAGTGTCAAGAGCAAAATAAGCATCTCTTACCATTTTCATTAATTTATTTCGTAAGAAAGGTTAAAATACTTTAAAACATTTTTTTCTTGAAGTTTTTTAGCATTTAAACTCCTTTATCATAGCAAACAAATCATTGAAAGTTGAATCTCGAACTGTTTTATCCATTCTACATATTCACACAACATATCCAACGAAAATACAAAACCATTACATCAATAAAAGAAGCTTTGAAATACAAAGTAGAAACTCTCAGAAATTAAATTGACCAACTGCATTTCGATTTAGATCCAGGTCAGCGATCATCTATGTAGCGATTCACACCGAACAAAACTCAGAGACAATTAATTAGATTCTGACGATGAAAATTATTCAGATTCCTTCAAAGTCAGAAACATCGCGAGACATAATTCATCCGAGGTAATCGCACCGTTTTGCCGGTATTTGCCTTTTTAAAAAGAAAAGGGGTAATTCAGGGCTCGTTTGCCCGTTATCTGTGCGCCGAGAACGGACAACACCTTTCGGGCACTCCATCATGCCCGGTGCCTCTGCCGACGGGTCATTCATTAGGGCACTAATTACACGTCCTGCCCGAAATGCAGACTGTCATTTTGTGTCGAGAGGGCTCATAAATTGCCCCATCCGAATATTGTTGTTTTCTTCGGCCTTTTACGAGCCTGGAGTTCATTAGTTGAGTAGAGGATACACCCTTGTGTGAGTTTGGGAATTTCAACGAATGTGTCTCCGGTTGAACTTCCGGGGGTGATTCCCCTGAATCGGTAATTTCAATCCGATGAATTGCGATGCTTCATCTTTCCTTCTGATCAGTGGTTAGTGTCACAGTTTTCTTATGAGCTTTTCACGGTCATATCTAAACACAAAGTTTTATCTTACTTTCCTGTATACTTGGTTTAAAACTGACGTTTGATGAATCGACACGTTTTAGACCTCCCTATATCAGGAAAAACCGTTTTTGAAATTATGTCTCTCTTTGAACTGTCAAAGCAGGTAACTGATTTATCAAAATTTTCACTGGTAACTGAAGAACGTAGCAAATCAGATAGCTGAAATTGTTTCGTAATTATCTCCACTGATTTTATATATATATGAGAAGTTCTTCAAATTTTTGGGTCCATCATTCCCGGTGCCTCTGCCAACGGGTAATTCATTAGGGCACTAATTACACGTCATGCCCGAAATACGGACTGTATCGAGATGTTTTGTGTCGAGAGGGCTCATAAATTGCCCGGCGGAAAATTTTTGTTTTCTTCGACCTTTTACGAGCCTGGAGTCCATTAGTTAAGTAGAGGATACAACCTAGAGTCTGAGTTTGTTAATTTCAACGAATACGTGTCCGGATGAATTGCAGTATGGGGGAGATCAGTCTCTTCGATCAGAAAATTGTGTTACAGTTCAATTTTGAGCTTTCTATGGTCATTTTTTCTCACGATTTCTTTTTACTTTCTTGTTTAGGCGAAAGTGTGGTGAAACGGGGTGGCTAAGGCTCGAAGGCCTTTTGGAGCTAAACTATTTGACTTAGAGCTTGTCAAATTTTATTAATATATCGTCGTTTATCAGAGTACAATTTCTTATCCGAAACACATCTTTCTAGAAAAGTCACAGTTTCATAACGTTTTTATCAGTGATATTTTTATAAATAAAGTCAAATTACCTGGTTCTACCCCACTAGTGTGGTAAAACCGGGTACACATGTTAACGTTATGGGAAATTAGTAAAACTCCATTTTCAGTGGAAAAGTTGCAATCATTTTTATCTTATATGTCAATTTAAGAACATTAGTTACAAAATTCACATTTTCATTTTTTTTCCTCCGCACAACTGCAGCTTTCGTGGGCACATCTAAACAAGTTTCATCATTGAATTTATCCTTCTTCTTTATTTAAATCAGAAAATACGTCATTGAAATATAAATAATCAACGTCTGATGTGTTTTTATCACCTTAATCTGAGAAATCATCAATACTGACTATTCCGGTTTTACGGCACTTGGAGCACCCTGTTTCACACCGAGTGCAGAGATTATAGAAAACGAAATAGAACCGCGCAATTATTTGAGTAAATCCTTATTGTTTAATAGGATATAAATCTTAGTAAACGTATAATAAGCTGGACTAAGTATAATTTTTATAACTGCAATGATTATTAAGCAAGTATAGTTTAAAATCAAACGGACATTAAAGAGTTGACGTCTTAAAACAAATAAACCTTCACATATGCAAAGCTTTCAACAGCTAAAACAAGCCACTATGATTGTTCCTTTTTTTTACTAGTAGAGTGTAATTCAGTATCTGTCTGCTATATAGAAGAACTAATAGCGGTAGAATCAAGGGTACCCGGTTTTACCCACCTCTTCCCTACTAAGAATATTGTTACGAGCATGGAAAGTCGCTTCGCAGCAATGTCAGTCTTATGGATGGGAAGAGAGTTTCACAAGGTTAAGCATGGAGTGGCGGGCAGCGGCTTTTCCGGGATCCCTGACCTCGGCGACAAATAGATGATTACAGAAAATGCGACCCTTTTCTCGATATCTCTATTAGGGAAGGGAATACGCTTGAATATACGAGGAAACTCCTTGTGACGTCACGACCTGTCGGAGAGAGTATATAAGGACCACGCCTGTATGAGAGGGAGTAGTATTGATCCACTGGAACGACTTCAGGGTTTCGTCTGCAGTTCGAGCTAGGAAGCTGGTGAGCTGAGCGCTATTGAAAGTGCCGTTATTGTCGTTATTATTTATTTGCTGACTGTTTCTGTTGCTAAATATCAAAGTGCTGAACTGTTATTATCTTTGAATTGTCGTCTGCTTACGTTGCTAATCTGTGCAAGAACTATTGTTTCCTAATACCCGTGCTACGTGTTTTCCTGCATATTTGTGAATAAACCTTCGTTCTCCATTATCCTGCGTGTTGGACTATTTACACCATATACCCACAGAAAGACTTTTGGAACAATATATTGTGCTGCAAATGAATGGACGCATTTTACAACTCCCTAAGGTGGGAAAAACCATTTTTGGAGTTAGGTCCTTTTTGAATACTCAAAATCAATAGTTCAAAGAACCTCTCACCGATAACTCGAAAACGAAGCAAGTTAGATAGCTGAAATTTTGTACGTAGTTTCGTGCTCAAAATTATTGATTGAAATAGAATTTTTTATGACATCCATCGGTGGGAAGAGAACTGGACAGGAATATATATTCAGTCAAAACACATAATAGCGAACCTTCAACGAGCAAATCAAGAATCTCGCTATAACCGAGGTTTCACTATACCTGATTTTTCAAATATTTGCTACACAAGATTTCCTATAACCGTTAAATGCATTTCTGTGTTGAACAGATTAATTACACTAAATTGCTATTAGTAATGAGCTGTAATAAATTAAATAAATACTAGTTCTTAAAAATTAAATGGTCAAATTAATTGTACTAACATTTATTTCTCTCAAGTATGTAAATAAGTAGTAATTTTTTGTTAAAAAGCTGAAACTGAGCTTGAAAAGAAGAAATTTTGGTTAACTCTATTTATTCCTTGCTTTTGAAGTTCGTTACTTCATTGAAAATGCGTTAAGGTCACAGGAGTTTGGTTGGGACGATTGGAAATGTTCGTTATAACCGAAGGATCGTTATATCTCGGGTTCGTTATATCGGGGTTTAGCAATATATAACAATTTCATAATCGAATTCTAATCATTAATGTATTCTCATATGCATGTAAAATTACACAAAATCAAACTAATGAACTGAAAATAAATGTCCTAAATTGTTATAAATGTACCTAAATGTCATAACCTGTAATCCTTCTGTTGCTAATTATCCACTCAATGATTTCATTTATTGCCTAATTAGAAAATGAATAATTATTGCAAATTCCTAATTCTTACTATAAGGTGTGCCCAAATGAAAAGGAGACTTTAGCTGTATCGGCGTTGTATCAAATCCCATTGAGTTAATGTGCTAGCCGATAGATGGCGTGCTGGTATTCCCAGTCGCACCTGCGTAGTTAACGGCTTCGCATCAATATCCTCATTTCTGGAGAGTTGTTTCCAAAGTTCGTTGCATGATGAATTCCTCCAGATCAGCGCAAAGAGCAGTTATCCAATTTCTTCGCGCAGAAGGGGAGCATGCTTCACAAATTTATCGCAGGATGAAAGAGGTCTACGGAGAGCAGTGTCTCACACGGTGCACCATATTCCGATGGTGTCAGCGTTATGAGGCGGGACGCGTAAACATTAAGGACTTGCCACGCCCTGGGCAGGCGCACGTTGTGACCACACTGCTACAATTTCGGCTGTGGATGAGCTCATACGGCAGAATCGTCTGATCACAATACGTGAAATTGCTGTTGAACTGTCGATAAGCAAATCACATAATACACAGAAAACTTGATTATTGAAAAGTTTGTGCACAGTGGGTGCCCAAGCATCTGTCAGCGAATCAGAAGACGGTGAGAATGGGCGTTTGCCTGACCCAGCAGTGTTTACACTGAAGCCATCCACTCCCTTCCTACGTGCTGGAATCAGTGTATCAATAGCAATGGCAATTATTTATAGTTGTACTGTTCCATGTGAACTGTAATTAGAAAATTGTTATTAAAATTTCTTTACATATAACTGTAGTCTCCTTTTCATTTGGACACACCTTATATACAAAAGTATAACATAACTTTGGAAGCGAAAGTGTCAATTATTCATTTTGGTTCTATGGTTTTGGTTCCAAAAATAAAAAATCAAATCAAATGTGTCCTCATATAGGTAATCGCATCTTCAACTGATATAACATAACTCTAGAAGCGAAAGTGCCAATTATTCTTTTTGGTTCCATGGTGTTTGATCCAAAAATAAAAAATCAAATCAAATGTGTCCTCATATAGGTAATCGCATCTTCAACTGATATACCTGAAGAAATTTTATTTATTTTTTTAAAGTGCATTGGAACATTTGAGGCATTTTTTTTAAACCCACGCCGGTCCGGCCTACTCGAAAGGGTGTAAAGACTTTAGCAGACAGGTGTGGAAATATAAAAGCAATACAAGAATATCAATATGACATGGCACACACAAAAGCATCATAAACACAGCACAGAATGTTACAAACATTGAAAAAAAGAGACAACAACAAAATAAATAAAGTAACCTAAAACACATTCACAAGAAAAAAAACAATACGCCACTGAATTCATATTACATTTGGAGAGAACCATAAATTAATTGAATTTTGTTTGATTTTTATCACCAGATCTGGAACCAACATTAAAAATATTCAAAACACTCAAAAGGAGGAACCCCCAGTATACATCCAAATTAGTAAAACACAAGCTCAGCAAAACACACCAGTGAAAAGAAGGAGGCAATAAAATTTTTGTAAAGTATCATTAAAAATCCCACAAAAGAGCATCAAAAACATACTCCGTGGTCTCTCACCATACCAGAAAGCAATAAAATTCATCTAAGTCCACGTGAGTCAAACAGCACATTTGAGGCATTTTAAAAATTTGTTCGATTTTCCCTCTTTAAAATTTTACTTGAATTGCAGAAGTAATTTTATAAATCTTATGATAAGTTTAAGCTACTGCAAGTTAAAAGCATTTAATTGGGTGCCTTTAACTGGAAATAATTAATCGGAAATTTAATCTTTAATATTTCAAACAGACCTGCAATGTTTGTAACTCATCAGCTTAGATTAATTATTTGTCTCATTTTAAGGGACGAATCATCTGCTCGCCAAAGTTGGTTAGTACATTATCCTGTTCACGCCTACCGTCTCATTTAGGACAGTTACATTTCACTTCCGCGGCTGAACCGAATGTATTCCAATGTTTCTTTTTTGCTTTGTCTGTGAAGTCTACAGGTATTAAAAACTTTTCACTTCCGCGGCTGAACCGAATGTATTCCATTGTTCCTTTTTTGCTTTGTCTGTGAAGTCTACAGATATTAAAATCTCCTGAACAATTTTCTGCAGGTTTTTACCACCAGTTAGCCGGATTTTTAAGTCAAAATGCCATCGTTTGGATTTTTTTATTTTTCTATTGTTTTAATTTTGGGTAATGCACGGAATTAGAAAGTGATTTTTACTTTTTTTATATTTTACTATATTTCAAAAATCTTAAATAATTATTAGAAAATTTTTAATGGACAGTTAATTTTTCTCGGAAGATTTTCCTTCGGTGTCAAACATGATTGACTAGCAAATATAACCGCCGTTACTCAGGATGAAAATATTTTCATGTCTTTTATTGATAAAAGATTAACTATTTAAGTGTTTGTCACCAAACCTTCCTTTTGCTGCAGTAAGGGATAGTGGGGTAAAACGGGATAGTGGGGCAAAACGGGATAGTGGGGTAAAACGGGACAGCGGGGTAAAACGGGATATTGGGGTAAAACGGGATACTTTGTACTGGGGTTATTAATCCTTCCTTCCAGTGGACAAATACTGAATTATTCTTCACTAGGGAAGAAAAAAGAATGCTCATAGTTCCCATTTTGTTGTTGCTAAATTCACTTCGTCTGTGAAGGTTTATTTGTTTTATGACGTCAGCTCTCCAATGTTCGAATGATTTTAAACTATCCTTAATTAAAAATCGTTACACTTTTAAAAACCATTTTTAGTCCAGCTTCTTATACGTTTACTAAGGATTTTATTACCCTATCCAAGAATAAGGATTTACTCCAATAATTGGCTGTTTTATTTCGTTTCTTACGACCTCTGCACACGGGGTAAAACCGGATACTTCTTGTGGGGTGAAACGGGATACTAGGGGAAGCGTCGGAAACCCGACCGAAGAGGATTTTCTTAGGCTGAGAGGTAGTTGGTAATTTGTGAGGGCCATTCCTATTTGACCTTCGCGTGAAATGATCTTATGGAAAGCAATTACAACAGTCAGAAGAAAAGAAAAGAGAAAATGAATAAAATGCTATCAGAGAAAAGAAAAATGATTTATGGTGACTCAAAAAACAGAAAAAGAAAACCTAAAAACAATAAAATAGAAGAGTATGAAAAACCAATACTGCAAAGCCGTCTCATGAAAAAAATGAGTCCACTAAATCTGCAGTGGAACGGAGGATAAAGATAACTATCTTATGTGAATTATTACTATTCTTACTTACTTATTACTATTTTTAACTAATTTTCTTTATTCTTGGTAACTGTTGTTAAATCTTAAAAATTGTCATTATTCTTGAAATGTTAACTATTGTAACTATTGATAAATCTTTAAAGAAACTGTCTTTATTCTTAAATTGTCAACTATTGTAATTATTGTTTCATTTTTTTAAAAAATCGTCTTTTTTCTTAAAATGTCAACTATTGTAATTATTGTTTCATTTTTTTAAAAAATCGTCTTTTTTCTTAAAATGTCAACTATTAAAACTATTTTTAAATATTAAAAAAAAATTATACTTAAATTGTCACATAAAACAAAAAATATGCTACTTTTCCATTGAAAATCTAGTTTCCCCTAATTTTCCATAGAATTAACATGTGTACCCGGTTTTTCCACACTAGTGGGATAAAACGGGATATTTTGACTTTTCCTACAAAAAATCACTAGTAAAATAGGTAGTAAAACTATGAATTTTCCCGATAGATATATTAATCCCTGAAAAACAAAGAATATTTTAGTAAAATTTGACAACTTTATGTCGAATAGTTTAGCTCCAACAGGCCTTCAAACCTTAGGTATCCCGTTTTACCCCACTTTACCCTACTTACGTAAAGCAAATGATTTTTTGTTTTCTTTCTAAAAAGATAAAAGAAAAGGAAACCAGAAAGAAAACTTTTTTCTCTGAATTTAATTTCACTTCACAGTTAACTTTGTCTTGGTGTTTTAAACGTAATTTAATAGCAATTTATTGAAATATACGCTATAACTTAATTTGGTATTAATGGGTTATTAGCTTCTATTTAAAGTAAAAACTGGAGAGTATTGAAGATTAACAAAACAGTTACCATAAAATGTGGTTACTTTGCACGATTTTCATGACTGCCGAGAGAATTTCGAGATTAATTGCATAAAGGATTTTCTGATTTTTTCCTCGTTGAGTGATTACTGGAGAAACGTCTGGCCATAAAAGGTCGATCATACTGTAATTTAATAATAAATTATAATTTTTCGAAATCGCAGTGCAAATTTACCGCATAGGTACGGATTCTTTCCACTGGTTATTCTTTTTCAGTATATTTCAATAAAAAATTAATTTTATATAATGTTAGGTGTATTTAATGAAACATTGTGTGGAAATATACAAGAAAAATAAATTTTATAAATACCGGATTATAATTAACAATTCTACGGAAATGTATCCGATCAAATCAAAATGGTGTTTTAGAAATCATATTATCCAATTATAGCCTTGTGAGTCATTAAGATATCTATTAACACAGTTTCGTAGTAAAATAAGTGTTCATTTAAGTTAAATAAAGTTCATTTTAAGATGTACAAAGTTACCCCAGGTAAAAAAAAAATTAATAAGAACTTAACTAACAAATATAATTGACATCCAAAGCAACAGATTGAAAGCTATGTATATTATTATTATTATCATTAATCCACTTGATGGAAACAGATTATCTTTCGCATTTAAATTCACTGGCCTTTAGAAATATCATACTCTCTTCACCAAAGACAGATTTTTCAACATAAAAATTTTAGCTGAAAACCTGGCTGGTTGTCTCTTCTTTCTGTAACATCCTAAATGATTGTTATAAACGTTTTAGAAATGAAATACACTAGACAGTGTTATCATAAACCCGTACACCTAATCAGTTGATCTTTATTTCATTTTTCACAAAAAATTTACACTGGTGTAAAGTTATCTCCATATGTGCAAATAACTCCATTTTACGGTATGCAATCAATATTGTTACAAAGCTATAAAGTCGTTTCCCTGAGATGCTATTCTTGGCGATAAACTTGGCGAATTGGCGATATATTTGGCGAACTTGGCGACAATTTTGGAGACTTGTCGGCAAAGTTGGCGACTTTGGCGACAAAAGGAATTTTCTAGATGGATCTTGAATTTTCAACCTATTTCTACTGGTTTTATGAACTTTCTAGAGATTACGTCACTTCCTACATAATGAAGTCACTTCCTGTTGAAAAGTATAAAGGCAAGCTCTCAAGCGAAGAAGAGTCAGTTGAATTTTGATCAGCGAGCAAGCTGGTGAGCTAACAAGAAACCTCTGAGCGTTGTATTGAGATTTATTGGTAGTCTCTATTGTGAATTTTTACTAGTGCTGTGTTAATACTTGTGCTACGTTTCTTACCTTGGAATATTTGTAAAATAAAGAACTTTATTTTTTAAATCCTGCTTATTGGATTGCATACACGTACACCCACAAGACAATTTCGTTACAATAAAATGGAAAAATTTCTATTTGAGACACCTTTAGCAGTAGCATCGAAAAGAAGACATTTTAGTTTTAGACAAAATATTCGAAAATATTTTTAGACGAAAAAAAACCTCGACGAATGACCGAAATTCTTGGTATTTCTGCAAGGCCGAACTCTGGCAGGGGGAAATCAAAGAGTTATAGATGATTCCCAGATCTCTCCTTTGCGAACAATTGGATGGATCGCTTCAATATGTATTTCAAAGTGGACACGTTCTACCTTTTATTCCCATACTTTTCTAGTATTATTTCAGTTACGGTTACCTTTTCCTCAACCTGAGATCTTATTTTATTTTCGTTTTCTCTCTCTCCCAAACACGATGTTTAGAGAAACGTTTTTCTTGTTCTTCTTGCCGGTTAAATTCCCGGACAGACTCTAATTTGGCGTCTCTATCCGGCAGTGTCTGGATTGATGGATTAAGTGTCTTCCGTGGAACAAGAAATCTCGGGTGATTCGCGGCAGAACGTACTAAAATTGGAACGATCAAGGTGGTTGGAAAAAGGAATTTCTTGTAACTCATTCACCGGCGGAAGGACCACTTTGAGTTTTGCGGTGAGTGTCAAAGTTTTAGATTCTATTCGTCGCAATTCCGGACTTGGAGCAAAGTATGTCACCGGGTGGAAACTGTTAATGAAATCTTCTGCGAGATTTCTTTATTCCTTTGGGCGACACTTTTCTTTTTCGATTCAACAGTAAGGAATTACAGATTTATTCCTTAAGCTCTTAGAATGTCGTATTTTAAATTGGGAAATCGTCTTCACCGGTTTCGGAAATCATGTAATCGTATCATTCAATGTGGAAAAGAGTTCCCTGTAATTTTTACCCATTAATTCCGAAGTCGCATTTTTCAGTGATATTTTATACACTAATATTACATGCCATCTAATCAACTAAAAAATTAGTAAAAAGTCCAGCCCTAAAATTTAATGTTTTATCGCCATTCTAATCTACGTTTTCATATTTATGGAGATAATGCAAAATGCAAGAAAAACCCTATCAAAACCTAAAATTATGTGAAATTCTAAGAAAGAAAACATATTCTTACAATTGTATTTATTAATATGTTTGTTAAATGCAAGTATATGAATTAGTAAATAATTGAACAAACTTATACTTTTCTTCTTGACATTCCAAAAAGGTGCTTTTGAGTATGATTTGAAAATACATGGTGTACACAAATGAAGTGACTCATTTCCCAAATTAATATTAAGAAACTAAAAATGTTGGAATTACGTTGTTTTTAATGAGAGCAATGTTTTAAAACATAAATTTATGCTATTTTTATGATTTTAAGTATGTGAGTTTCTTTGATGACAAAAAAATGGATCATTTACACCGATTAGCGAAGTTCTTTGGAGGAACTTCTGCATATTTCCAGACAAAGATATCGACTTGTAAACAAAATATATAACTTGTATACGAGTCTTCTGGGCCAAAGCTATAGTATTTTATTTTGCTGGATCCCAGTGCACATCGGGATAATTGGAAATGAGAAAGCGGATATAGCAGCTAAAGAAGCCAGGCGAATTACATGGCCGTATGTTCCACTTCCAGATATTGATAGTATTTTGAGGTCCAGGCTTCGCAGATGTTGACAGGAGATCTGGGACGCTCAAACAAACAATAAACTGGAGTTTATTCAACCATCTATCTTAGGATTTAAAACCATCTAATTTGAACAGAAACATTAGCGTAAAACTAGTTAGGCTGAGCATTGGGCACACGTATTTAAACACATCGACATCTACTTCACTCGAAACACGCCCCAATTTGTCACACCTGTAATGCGAATTTCACGGCCCGACATATTTTATCTGACTGTGAAAATTTAAAAAATTGTTAAATCAAATGGCTTGGTGAAGCCTATCCTCAAATGAATTGGCTATTGGGCGATCCACCTCATTCTAATTTGCTCTCCTTTGCTGTTGAAATTGGCTTCCTCAAAGCAATATAATTCAAAGTTTTCATTGTTAATTCCTTTTTAATGCAACCATCCTTGTTTATTAATAGAACCTTTTTATCCTCATAAACACTACATTCATCATTACGCATTGATTGGCGCAGCATGGACCGTCTGGGACCTTGTGCCATAAAACAATAACGCATTCGCTCATTCATTTAGCCGCGGTTGTTCAGTGGTAATGTCTCCTCGGCTTCGAGCCTGCTGGGAAACCCGATTTCATTCCTTATAAATGCAACCATCTTTGTTTAGTAATAGAACATTTTTATCCTCATAAACACTTCATTCATCATTACGCATTGATTGGCGCAGCATGGACCGTCCGGGACCTTGTGCCATAAAACAATAACGCATTCAGTCATTCATTTAGCCGCGGTTGACCAGTGGTAACGTCTCCTGGGCTTCGAGCCTGCAGGGAAACCCGATTTCATTCCTTTTTAATGCAAAAATATTTGTTTATTAATATAGAACCTTTTCATCCTCATAAACACTTCATTCATCATTACGCATTGATTGGCGCAACATGGACCGTCTAGGACCTTGAGCCATAAAACAATAAAGCATTCGCTCATTGATTTAGCCGTGGTGGACCAGTGGTAATGTCTCCTCGGCTTCGAGCCTGCAGGGAAACCCGATTCCACTGAAGATCCTCCGTATTTGTGGGCCTGGTGCATGCTAAATCTGCCGTCGTGGGTCCT